>SCDZ01000516.1:0-54023 GCA_004143845.1 Drosophila lacertosa | reverse complement strand
TAGCAGTCGATGGAGTAGAACGAACAGTCGATACTGTTGCTGTTGTTGTTGTAGTTAATGTTGCGGTAGTCATAGAGATTGCTGTGCTACTTACCGTAGCCATGCGCAGTGCATACCTGCAGAGTAGCGCTCTCTGCGTTTTGAACCTTTTGAAATGTGGACGGTATCAACGGAGAGCAAGAAAGCGCTCTCTCGGTCTCTATGGGTTGGGGGTGATTGACCGCGGCCGATCTGATTTTGCATTATTGATATTTTCGGTTGGCGCGGCGACAAAAGAGAAGTACGCGTTATTTCGTTGCAGAGAGCCGACGCTCGTCTTCCTCATGTTTCTGCTGGCTAAGTATGTCTTTCTGACTCATCGTCTTAGCCGAGATTTATTTATTGTTCACTTAATTAATTATATTTTGTGATTTCATCACACTAAGCGTCTTTTCGCGAAATATAATATTTGTTTAAAGAATCTCTCACTACACTGTTGAGTTCCAGAATTGTTTTCCCGGAGCACAATAAAAATCACGTCTGCATGCCACGAAGACAGTCAATGCTTTTAAACACCAAATATATATTTACAAATCACAACAAGCAGATTAAAATTGTTGTTTCAAAGATATATTATCAAATCACCACAGAACATCTCCTAACAAAACTTAAGAAACATCTAAATCCGTCCGCAATTAATGGCATCTGCACCTCCAAAGATTTAATATGGAAAATTCAAAATCTTTATCCAGCACACTTCAGAAATATCAAACCCAGATTTATCAATAAAAGTCAAAGATCTTAGTGCAATAGAAAACCAAATACAATTGTCCGAGAAATATTACTTCCCTAGAATGATTGAAATTGAAAATTTAACTAAATAATGCAGAATTTCCTAATCCAGAAATAAAACAATATCCCATTCCCATATATTACACATGGACATTAACACCATACAAAAAGTATGAGTTCTAACCGCATTAGACAAATTGTCTAAACTCGCGTAGGGTAGGATTATTGAATTCAGGGCCATAGAAGACATTAGAAAACCTTTACAAGACATCAGGTTTCTTTATTGTGTGCTTAAGTTCATTGTAATTAAACAACAACGCCAACCCCTTCAGTAATACAACGAATCGAAATCGAAAACGCGGCTAACATACTGCATAACCTTCAAGAGTGTGTTAGACATCAAACAATCATAATAATTGGTCAAGAAAAACATTAATTATCAATCTGTTAAAAAGCTACTACGATTTATATAAGCACAATCAACCTTATTCAGAATTTAATTTAACATAAGCTTCGTGCTAGATACCAAGACGAAATGAAAGTTATACTCAACAAGAAGTATGAGATATTATTAACAGTTGCACTCCTACTCTTATAATAAAGAAAAATGACACAGTCAGACCCTCTAGTTGTTTATTGTTGCACCCAAAAAATATATAATAATAAAAAAGGAAAATATAAATAAAATGGGCACATGCGTATTTAAAACTTTCATAAGTCCAATTCTATATTAGTTTTAAGTAATTAGTAATAAAGTTTTTGGTAGTAAGTAAACAATCTTCTAAGTGAGATATAATGATTAAATCGAATTGCGCAAAATTATACTCTTTTTATATATATATGTAAGAAGTAGTATAATAGTCGGGCGGCAACGTCAGCTAACAGAGCAGAAGCAGAGAAAAGCAACAGAAGCAAGTCGGTTGAGTCGGGGTACGCCAACGAGAATGTCGCAGAGTGGAGAAACAGTCAAGTCGTCAGGCAGTCAAGTCGTCGAGCAGTCAAGTCGTCATAAACCTGCGCAACACGACAGTATAAAAAAACAAGTTGATAAGTGGCTGAACGACGGCATCGTGAGCAAATCTACGTCAACCTATGCTACCCGTGTTGTAATGGTAAAGAAATTGAACGGCACCGACAGAGTCTGCGTTAATTTTCGTCAACTAAATAAGATGGTACTTAAAGACTGCTTCTCAGTGCCACTGATGCATCCATCACGTGCTAGAAAAATTGCAGCCGGCAAAGGACTTTATTTTGATGGACTTGGAGAATAGTTTCCTTCTTGTGCCGATTGATGAGTACAGCCGTATATATACAGCATTTGTGACCAGAGAGGGATTGTTCGAGTTCAACTGAGCACCATATGGTTTTTGTGCCTCGCCAGCTGTATTTGTATGCTTGGATTTTTTAACATCTGATTTCTCAAGATGTCATGCAGCTATGACCAGATGACCATCATTATTTACGCACTAACAAATGACGAATGCGTCTCGAATCTGAAAATGGTACTCGCTGAAGCTGCTAAATACGAGTTACGAATAAAGTGGAAGAAGTGTCATTTCTTACAAAATCAGATTCATTTTCTGGGCCATACAGTTGAGGGCGGTAAAATTACGCAAGGTGAAGAGAAGTCGAGGGCCTTTCGAAAGTTCACTTGCCCTAAGAACATAAAGGGTGTGCAATCATTTTTGGGCTTGACAGAGTTTAAGGCCTGTTTAAGAAGGATGTCGTTTTTAAACTTAATGCAGACGAACAGAATGCGATACAGCAGCTTAAAACGCTTTGTCTTGTAAACCAGTGTTGCGCAGATTGTCAAGAGGCGTATACTGAACTTCACACTGACGCCTCAAAGGATGGTTTTGGTGCAATGTTGGTGCAGATGTTTGATGAGGAACTCCACCCAGTATTTTTCGTTCACACAACGACTTAAAGCATCACAGTTACATATTGGAGTTCAAAGCAGCGTACCTTGCAATACAGAAGTTTCGACGTTATCTTCTTGGCACCCACTTCAAGTTGTTAAAGGATTGTGCGGCAATTACGGAAATAATCAACAAGTTCAGACAAAATTAAGTTGTGTAAGTACGTCAACGACATCGTAGATTAGACTTCGGTGATCAGGATGACCGATTGTAAGAAGTAGTATAATAGTCAGGTGGCAACCCCGGCTAACAGAGCAGCACCATAGAAGAGCAAGAGAAGCGAGTCAGTCGGGTCACGCAATCGAGAGGGTTGCCGAGTGAAGGAACAGTCATGTCGTCGAGCAGTCAAGTCGTCAAGCTGTCAAGTCTTTGGGTCTGCGGTTTATCAGAAGCAAACATTGTAACACTACCTAATATGACGTCTTCCTCAGACCCATAATCAATTCTGAATTTCAAGATCATAGTCCTCACTGACTTGATCCATGGCGTCTTTCTCAGAGCCATTAAACTCTGTGGTAGTCCCCTTCTCAGGCATACATCGCAATAACTCGTGAGAATATTTCTATATTCGGTTATTATCTAATGCCTTTACCGATCTCCTGGTAATACTTCAGCTACCGAAAATGGACTTTAAAGTACTCGCTCTAAATGACCATTGATCTATTTTCTCTGCAGAAAAGAAATCGCGGAATGCTGTGATTAAGGACCTCACTATCTTAATACAACTTTCTGTGTCTAGCCTATTGTATGTGAAAATAAACAAATTTAGTAAATGCGTCTTTTAGGACGACTATAAATTCCAACTGGTCGTTTTAACCGTTTTCTCTACAGGTAAAACAGTTGTCAACAATTTTGCGAACATTCTTGGATATTTTTAACTTTTTTTTACAGCAAGTAGTATATTTAAAAGGCTTTATTTTAATGTTACTTCTTACTTTCTAGCCTTAAATTTTTAAAAATATAACAAAAAGTGTACAAAATGGTATATTTTCATTCAGTAAGTATATGCGTACAAAAACAAAAATCTATTGAAAATTTCGTATTTTTCAACAATTTAGTACGAAGTCGAATACCCTTTGCATTGTACAACCTCAGCCGATTTGGCATTGACTGAACCAATTTTGTTGGATCCTCTACTGTTATTTTGCTCCATTCTTCGAGATTAACTTTTTTCAGCATATCCTTGGAAGTAATGGTGGGCAGGCAGATCCTGAGTTCCAGAAGATCCCACAAATGCTCAATGGGATTGAGATCAGGGGATTGCGATGGCAAATTTAGCTGGGTTCGAGCATTATATAGCAGCTACAGCTTTGTATTGTGGGCACAATGCTTAGGATCATTGTCCATCATTGTCCTATTGAACCCAAAAGTCAATATCCAGCCCCAATTAAGTGGCGCTTTGGTGCAAATTTTGTTTAAGAATGTCGATATACTGCTTATGATTCATTATGGATTCAATGAAAACAAGATTTTCAACTTCACTTGTATATCTTATTAGCTTATCCCGAATATACAAAACTCACTTTCGTCACTAAAAATTACTTTTTTCCAGAACTCTGTAGGCCTATTTTGGAAATTTCTGACGAATTCCATACGCTTGGTTTTATTGACAGCTGATATAAATGGTTCCTTTCGGGCAGTGCGGCTATTATAGTTCTTAGTAAACTTGTCCTTAATATCCTTTGCAATTTTAGATTCTGGTATCCTTGGATTTATTTTAATTGTCTTCAGAATGCTTCTATTCTCCCGCTTAGTGAGCTTTGGTGGCCTACCATATCGGGGTTTTGACTCACAGTAAACTGATGAATTGAAAATTTTAAGGACTCTTTGTACGGAGGAGTGTGTTCTACCAATAGTGACACCAATTTTCCGAAGTTTTGCCCTCATCACTCAGTTTTACTATGAGTTTCCGCAGTTCAAGATCAATTTCTTTTGTTTTTTTTCCATCGTAATTTTTTTGTGCTGAAACAAGATTAATGATGATGATGAGGAGCACGTAAACGCACTTTGGTTTACAGTTATCAAAGCAAAAACAGCATTTATAAAGCTTCAAACACTGTTAATTTGACATGCTTAGCTTTTGTACGCATACTTTTTCTGAATGAAAATATGCCGTTTTATACATTTTGTTTTATATTATTAAAAGTTTATGTGCTAGAAAGCTAGAAGTTACATCAAAATAAAGTCTATTAAATATACATCTTGCTGCAAAACAAAGGATTTTCTATGTATTTTTTTCTTTTAAAGACAAACTTGCAGAACATGTTTGTACGCATAGTTTTTCTGGCAAGTGTACATAATTAACTCGTACACTTTATTGACAGGAATTCACCTATTGACTCTCAGGGTCAACTCTGCTCCTGCACGAGAGGCTTTAAGCAATCTGCAATCAGTAAAAATAAATGATGACCATATAAAAAATACCGGAGGTGTATAACAGAATTGAAAAACAGCAAATGTCTTCAGTTCTTATGAGTGATAATGTTATGGCTTTTGTTAAAATGCTCTAACTCGTTGTAAAAAGCATCAGAATAGAAATTATTTTCTACCGTATTTAATATAAATATTTGAGACTTCATGGAATAAGATTTCAAAAGATTGTTCAAACATTAAAACATTTGCTAATTTCTACAAGGAAATACAAACCGTGCTGCTACCAATACTCTTAGCAAAGTAGCCTCTTAGGTATAACACTGTAAAAAAGCATACGACTGTCTGTCCCGCTTAGATGCAATGTTGATACATGTTAAACGTTTATACATGGAAATTGTATTAGAAGGGTAAATTAATTTTGTTTAACTCTAGAAAATAGGTAGATGGAGGGAGGCACCACCAACTTCGTAGATAGCACAATTTCAAAGCTATATCTTTAAATCAAATATATAAGGTGTAGTAACACTTAGTATAAATGGAATATAAGACTGTAGCATAATGTATATATATCATTAGATATTAATTATATTCGTCCGAAGTATCGATAATAGGAAAGCGCCCTCTGGCGCTTGTTTAAATTGTAATTATACAAAAAATTAAGCACGTATCTGATTTATATCCGTTAAGTTATATAATCTTCGGGACTAAAATAATAATGTTCTTTCTTGTTTTAAATTTTCTGTGTTTAATTTAATTTGCTTTATGTATGTATGTACAGATAACTCATTACTGCATTAATAACTTATTTGCCTGATTATTGAATAATTAAAGATTTTGGATATATCGTATATGGAAATTAGAACCTTGCCTGAAACAGTTCTTCATGGACCACGAGATCTGGAAACTCTTATAGCATCAGGAAATTTGTTTACTGAGGTACCTAAAGCTTTTTCATATGCAAAGAACTTAAGGCGCCTTGTCTTAGATGAAAATCCCATTGAGAGCTTTGAAGGTGAAAAGTATGATAGAAAAATTCGTAAATGTAAATTTCAATATAATCGAAATATTTAATTTCTTTCAGTGTTTTTCCACCAATGACTTTATTACAATATCTAAGTATTTCTTATATGCCTCTATTAAACAAAATTGGACCAGGAGCACTGAAAAATTTACAAAGTAAGATCGGGATGCTACACCCAATTTGAAGTGATTCAAATGAGCAAACGATACTTGTTTTCGTCCTTTAAGTATTGCTTTGAATTTGTGTGAAATATATATTAATAATATCTTGCAATTCACGGATAAATCGCTTTATCTCATTCTGTAGTTCTACAATATTAACACATTTTAACAAGCAACCAAGATAGATGTGATAGTTCGATTTTATACAAAAACCGTGTATACAAAAACCGTGTATTAGCTTAATACCCACATAAAATAGTGCATTTAGTCTAATACATTAACTAAAGAATCCAACTCATATACATAAGTCAAAAAGTATGAAAAGATCTAAAATATTAGCTATACAGATGTGTATATATTTTCAAACCCCAAAAACTGGTAGTGCCATTACTAAGTGGCTGTCAATATTCTTAAATACGTAATAAACGTAACACACTAACGGTTAACTGAACTATAATGGATTGTTCTACGGTTGAAAGTACCCAGTGAGAAAAGCATTGATTCTCGCTATGTTATGAAGAACTGACGATCAATTTATATCAACACCTTTAAATGCAGACGATATTGAAAATAAGTATACTTAAATATCTTATTATAATGACAGACCTGTATATATAGCCAAGACAATCGAATTACATGCTGCATTACATGGTAATGACGAATCAACAAATTGTTGTTGAACAGAACAATCGGCAAGAAAGGAACGTACATAATTAGAATACGCCAAAATTAAGGCATGTAAAAACTAAACAGACCATTTGAAAGAAACTCAAATCAACAACTCACAAAATCAATGAGTTGGATGCGGCAACTAAACAAATTTATTACCCAATAGATTAACAGGGCGGCTGCCAATAGTTTACAAAAAGTATATATGTTAAAATAGTTCGATTTGAGAATATTAAAAAGTTAATACAATTGTCAAACGAGAGTTTTGAAGTCAAAAAATATTTTGACTTTTGGGTGGACCATGCAAAAAGGATATTATTGCAACGGCCAAGAGAAGCCCAATGCGTTTTGAATATAAATGCTGTCCGCGAAGAAATAGGTAAAATGAACAAATGCCAGTGCTCGGAAAAGGAACTTGAAAATAAATCTCACATTATGACAGACAAAATTAAAGCAAACTTGGATTTGACATTAGAGTACGTTGCAAACCACAAAACGAAATGTAATGCGGGCTATGTCCAAAAAATGTAATCCGTTTTCTACAGATATTAAAATGCTATAGAAATGGCTAAAGCGAAGAACATTTGAATAATAACTACATAATCATGCCCCTTAATATAGAAGACAAATTTTTAAAAATTTATTATAGAGAGACACATACGAACGCATCATGTATTGGGGCATTAATGCAACCCTTATGAAAATTTTTGTGAATTATAAGAGGTCGCCAGTTGTAAAGGCCGTTAATGTGAAATTCAAGTGCATCTTGCTGGATACGCAATACGCAGTGTGCGTTAAGAGATTGTAGCCGACATGATTACTGCGTTTTGTATCGATGCTCTGCCCAATTTGACACCACAAAGTGGAACCCCAGAGCCGACAATTTCAGATAATGCCAAATCGTTCAATAGATCCATTTGCAGCTAAGAGTTCCTCAGCAACCTGTGGCGTAGGCATATAATAAGAAATAAATCGAACGAGCAGACTGGTGGAATACATAAATGGGCCGCGGATCACATAAATCCTATATGTATTCTTGGTCAGCACTAAAAGTATTTGTCCGCCTATATATATGTATGAGTCAATCTTAACTACAATTTCTAGTAATTCAAATAAACTACAGACAGCAACTAGATGAGCTAAAGGAAATAAATTACCATATGTTCTCGTAAAGAACTCGTAAGTTGTTGCATATCGCATTTCTGATAAGGGTTTTAAATAAATGAATACTTTATAATAAAATGTTGAACGATTTTTAATTGAATGTTGCTGATCGTGTCTTAATATGTTTGTAACGACAGTTGTGTTCACCATACCTCCTAGTCAATTTCATCGTACATAGTATTTATAAAATAGTCTATTAAGACAAAGGTGGGGATTGGCTAATATTTTAGGTTATGTTAATAACCATGTTTTGAAATACATAATTAAGATTGGATTACGCTTTACCTTTGCTCAAATATCTTTATATTATCTTTTCTAGATCTAACAGAGTTAATTTTAAGTGACGACAAGATATTAACAGAGATCGATGAGTTTGCTTTGGCCAAAAATGTAACTGGAGGTAACTTTTTAGACTATCCGCCGCTGGAAAAGGTGAGATAAATATGACCAATATTACATTATTTGCATTTAACCCGTTTTATTTACATTAGCTTTATTTAAATAATTGCAATCTTACAACAATACCAAGAAGCCTTATTATTCGCTGGGATAAACTGAACGTGCTTGATCTTAGACTGAACCCATGGAATTGCGATACCTCTAACGAATTTATGGTTAACTATCTAATTAAAAGAGTAAATAATACTACGCCTCTTTTAGCAAAGAATGTTAAATGTGAACTTCCACATCAGCTAAAAGGTATTGAGGTTCTAACAATTGCGAGTGATGATCTAATAGCAGCTTCACAGAATAGCAGTCTCATCTGGATTGGGATAATAGTCTGCGTTCTGTTAGCATTGCCGATGGGTTTAGCTGGCCTAGTATTATATAGGCGTGGGTCTTGCCGAATGGGTAGTAAAAATGATGCCACTAAAAGGGCGTTTTATACTCGCACTAGCTTTAACGAAGATTTGCACTTTTAAATAGTAATTAGTTATACAGCTAATGCAATAATCATTTGTACAAAAATCAATCAATAAACCATTTACATAAAATTAAATTCATTTGACAATTTTGGTATACAAAAAAAAAAAACAAATGTATTGATTCTCAGAAAAAAAATTTCCATCGTATTAGAATTGTGAAACATATAAGAAAAGACCGTAATAACAACTTTTCAAAATCAATACAGTGCTTTTCATTTCTATACAAGGAAATTGTTTGAAAAAATAAAGGTTTATTAATTACATTATAAGCCCCTATTGTTATATTATATGACTATTTTCACTATTGCTGAAGAGGACAATATTTTATTTACGAATAGCGACACATTTCTAATAAAAATATTTAATGATTTTATTAATATTTAGATTGACACTTAGAAGAAAGTTTTATATTGTTTCCGAACTGAACAGAGCTGACTCCGTACAAATCTAGACAATATATTACTTAAACTCGCCGAAACTTGTCTATTGAAAATTAGAGAAAATTGTAAATATGAAATAAATGGACAAAGCATTATCTATAAATGAATGTATAATTTTTAATTGAAAGCTTTGTGTTAAGGACTTACGAATTCATGAAATTATACTATACATAATATTTTAATACATTTTTTAATTTATTATTGAATTGTGCTTAATTTGTGTTAGTTTCGTATAGAACAAACTAAGCGAAATTTGCAAATTTAAAATGGTATTGGAAAATTGAACAATAGATATGGTTGATTTAACAAATAATGATGAATGACAAATAATTGTTCTGCCTTTGCTATCGGTAAAGCATAGAAAACATTCCATCTGGTCTTCTCAATTTATAATATTTTTTATATTTTTTATTTAGTCATTTAAAAATAAATTAACAATATGTAGTAATGCTATAAACAAAGAAAAATCGTGGATGGAAGAGGACACTTAACAAAACTTATTTAATAAAAGATAATCATTTAATTAAATACAGAACAATTGTATCTAATAATAGTGAGTAATATATCTAAAAGGTGACCATAGCCCCAATAATGGTTTATTAAACTTAAGATTAAGCTTAGATTTTAATCAAATAGCAAACTTCATATGTTATACATGCCTTGAAGTGAGTGTAAGTCAAGCATTAAAATCTTATTGAATAAGAAGGGAGTCTTGCGTGTACCTAAAGACGCAAACAGCAAACAGCATGCCAATGTCTTAATTAAACGAAAATTAATTTAAGACTCACTCATTTTAACCTAATTTTATCCAATAAGTTCCAATTATAAGGTCATTAATGCCCGCGATACGGTGCCAATTGTGTAACTCATATTGTAGATATTCAAATGGTATATAAACATTACTATACATTTGAGTAGTTAACCCATTCCAATCATTCAATTCATTCGACCCATTCGACGGCTAACGGTAAAGGTTTCTTCTATTATGATCTGCTCATTCTGCGAGATGACTTTGCCTTAATGTATGTAAATTAATACGTTACCGTATTGTTCTAAAGTTATTTAAAATCCACGTGAGGCGGAGCCTGCACAATGAAAGAATTGAGTTGGTTTATATTTATATTTATTATTTGCATAGGGCCGATTTGCCTCTGTGCAATATTAAAACCAAACTGAATACAAAACATTTTGCAAGAACCTAAGCAAAGGCGAAACAGTAGGCTTCGCGATTGACTTATAGCGGCCACGCAAATATGCTCTGTTTGCCGGCTATACAACGTCATCCGGTCAAATGCTCAGTCAGCAATTGGGGCTGGTGTCGTAATCAGGTCAACAACTTGAAGACCGTTGACTTTAGTTAACTGCTCCCCCTTCAAGTCTAAGGCCGCTCTCGGCCGACCCTATTTCGGCGACCACCTCTCTCAGCTGCATCGCAGATCTTCTCGCTGATGTGACGTGCTTGTATGCAAGGCCAATGCAAATAAGTGCGCAGCATACGGCTACTATGATGAACGCCGCACGATATGCGTAGTCGACTCCGACTTCTTCCTTAAACTTTTGGATTTCCTCCAAGTAACGTTCATTCAAGCGATGAAGGTACGGGAGGCTGAGAACACATTCGGTGGCAGTGATGTTCAGTGGGGGAAAGTTGGCGATTCCCGGGACTCTGTTCTGGTTTTTGTTGTGGTTCAAGAACAGCGACTCGTTAACCATGGCTCTGTCTCTGAAGGTGATGAGATGTGTGGCCTGTAACCAGGCCTCAGTGCCGTTGTCTACGCGAACTCTAGCCGGCCTGTCGTTGATTATGATGATCCTTTCGTCCACATGGGTGGTTGTTTGGCTGGATTTCACAGTGGGCTATACCTCCTGCATGAAGCTCTTTGGCGCATGAAGTTTCAGAGGCCAAGCGGCAAATTGTGGCTCCAGGCGTAATGGCGCAACCCTCAAGCGCGTCAGTTTCATCACTGCAATCAGCTATGACGTTATCCATTACTCGTAGTATGTGATTCTCGTGGATGACAGAAAAAATTGTAATTTTCTAGCAAGCAAATTTAATTTTAGGGAACTTAATAATAAAATGTAAAGCATTGGCGAATTGAAGCACTTTTACGGACGCAACGGACATAAGATCCTCTATGGGGGTGTTGGTGGGTTTTTCTAGCCAAACCGTTTCCAAATCTGCATGGTCTAAAATATTTTGGCTAACGATGTGAGCCTTTGCAAGTGTTATGGCAAGCATTAAATTTTGCAACTCCATCATCAACATTCGATTCCTGGCCAATATTGTTTCATATAGATGGCCGGTGTCAACTGGTGAGTTGTTGGCTACTTTGAGAATATGATTGACGGTGGAGGTTTGCTGCCTGTTGTTTGAATTCATTAGCTGCCATTCTGTAAATTTAATTCTCTCTAAGTCACCAGCATCAGGTGTACCCGCCACAACCCTTAAGAAAGTTATGTGTTTAAATAGAAGTGCACAGCAGTATAATACCGCAATAAGCAGTATAAACAAAAGCAATTAAATTGAAAGGTTTATGTCTTAGGCGCTTATACTTTACGAGATGAAAACTAAGAGATGAACGAACACATACAGGGACAGCGCTATATTATGGAAATTTCTTGAAAATCAGTCTTAAGTTTAAAATATATTAATAAATTTATGTTACTGTAGGTGCCAAGCGAAACGGATGTAACGCGCGGCGTGAACATAGTGAATGGGCTTAAGGTATTTCCTAAATGGACACTCCCAACAAGAGTTTGTTGTACTTATATATACATATATTTTCTTAATTGGTATTATATTAACATGTAATTATCCCTGCCAATCCTTAATTATCATCAAACTTGATATATTAAAAGTAGGTAAAAGCTTACAATGGTTTTATGGAATACTGAAACTAAAAGTTTAAATTTAAAGTTCATATGGAATTATCTGAAATCAGTAAAAACGCAGCGCTTGAAAGCATATAACCACAGATAATAATCCACACTGCACACTGTAGCTTTATTTCAAGTACCACTTAGCTTACCATATATAGTCATTTTACCAAAAAATTGGTTGTAAATATTTTCGAGCCGACAGATTAAAATCGCTGCAAACGCTTTATGCTCATTCAGATCAACTGGAACACCGATTATAGTGTGTCTCGCTCTGATTGCATGCTACTGTTTTGAACAATATAAATGGTTACAAATTTTATTCTTCACAAATTTTTAACTTCACCATTGCTTGAATTCACTTATGACATTTTTGAAAATATTCGTTTAAAAATCTTTAATTTTTTTATAAATATTTAAGACATTTATAGACTTTTAAATACGCTAGATAAACAACACAAAATAAAACATATTAAAATCTATACATATGTGTATTATTATTGTTTTACCTGACATAATTGTTTGCAGATATTAACAATTGGATCGATAGGAATATTAAATAATCTTCTTTTAGAGAAAAATGCATATATTTATTAAGTTCATATTAATTATATCATCTGTTAGCTCTTCTTGAAAAAATTGCCGAAGATAAAATATATACGCTAGCAGACATGAGGAACAATAAAGTTATATCCACTCGTCTGTTGATACTGATCACGAATATATACACTAACAAGCGTCGGATATATGCCCTTTTATCAAATACACATGTTGGAACAAAATCAATATACTTTTTTTTAACACTATCAATACGTTCAAGGTATGCCAATTAAAAGGGGATGACTAGGCGGATATAAAGAGTACGTTTAAATTTTAAAATGCGGCTGACTGTTTAAAAGAATAGCTAGTCTACCTATTAAAAATAGGTGAACAGAACGAACTTTTAACCGTTACTAAAAAGAAATCTGTTCCGTTCAGTATTTCAGGCCACGTGATTATTTTATAGTAATAATTATTATTACTGGATGTTAAATATGTTTGCAGTTCTAAATGTAAATAAATTTTGATATTTGGTGTTAAACATTGTTATACTTTTAAAAAGTAATTTTATATTTTGTCGTATATAAACAAGCACGGACAATAAAAAAAATATATAAGTTCAATGTATTAAGTTAAGTTCTTACATACTAGATTTGTTTTACAAAAAAGGATTTAGAAACGCAATATTTGACAAAATATTTGCTAACTTAATGTGCAAAATAAATACATATGGTATGTAATAGCATTACAGGTCTTTTTAGTTACATTAGTATTTTCTTTACTACTTAACTACTGATAAAAGTCAACAACTCTTGTGGTTATAGTAAACTTGCGTATTTTTCTATTTTTTGAAACGCATAATATATTTAAAGTACAGGTATCTTTATTATAACGAAAACTATATACAGCCTAACTTTTTAAGGTAAACATAGTGCATACCAAATTTGAATTTTAGTTTTGTGGTTCACAAATCAGTATTTGTCGACATTTTTCTTTCTGTGTATGGGTAACTTTTAGGTGCTCTTATTTTGGTAAACAAAGCCCTACATAAGTATAACACAAAAGATGAAATATCTTTTAAAATTTCTTTTTAAACATAAGTAGAATAGAATACAATAGTACAATTATATAAATGATTTCATTGTGATTTCATTTAATAGTGCTGCATTTAAGGTATTCCAGATAAGCCACTTAGGGTAGCCGTAGCAAAGTGCTGTGTCTTCTGTTGATGAATGAGATTGACCCGTGCTCTCTGCTGCTCTAGTCGCTGAACGGTAGCAGTCAAATGTGAATTCTCTACATACAAATCCTTCACAAGAATGTCAGCGTTCTGAAGACGCTGTGTCTGATCGGTAAGCAAGATAGTCTGTGCTTCAATGCGACCATGCAATTCGTTGAGATCTACATGGTGCTGCCGCCAGGATTCTGTAAGTTAAGTTATTAATTTTAGTTACTATGTTCGATTGATATATTTACGTTGCATAAGGGACTCGGTGTATTTTTGCTGCTGCTTAATCACATTTTGTAAGTGTCGATTGCGCAATTCTAGTTGATTAAGTCGCTGCTGAAGCGTCGGATGTGTTGTTCGCTATTGACAAAACAAGAATTGGTTAAAGATCACAAATTAGAAACACATTTCTTACCGCATATGCTTTTTCTAGAACAGGGCGTGCTTCCTGCAACTGTTGCAATTCCATGACTAAGCCATCACGTTGCAGGCTTAAATTCTTTATCTGTTCTTTGAGAGAAATCTCAAAAAATTTAAGACGCTTCAGTTCTTCTTTTATAAGACTTGGGCTATTGCATTTTTCATGACTCTTGCAAGATGTTTTACTTGTTGACAATACACTGTGCGAATCAAAGCTCTTATTTGATGCAGTTGAAGAAGTCTCATAGTCCGCAATTTCGCCGTCGGACGGGGCCAGCTTAGGTTTGCAAATAGGGTCTGGTGGGCAAATACCAGCAGATGAGGTATAGTTTGTATCACTGTGTGTGGGTGATAGGCCCAAGGGTGAAGTGCCAAGCGGCGTTGTACTAAATATCGAGGTCTCCGACGTAGTGAGGTTGTTTCTATAAATTAAATTTTTATTACTATAGACATAAGGGCAACAAAGCACCAAAAAGCATAGCCCCCGCTATAGAAAACAAATTCTTAAATAACTTTAAAACTTGTCGTACAATATTTACAAAATTTGCAGGACTTGAAAATATTTGAAATCAATTATATTACAATTGAAGGTGTAATGTTGAATTTATTTTTCGTTGAACTTTTATTCTGAAACTATTCAAATAAAGATTTATTGGTAATCACGGTTGCAGTTATCGTGAACAAAGAAAATAACAAAGAAATTTTGGTAACTTTGACTATAATAGTATTTGCGAAATGATTAATGTTTTTGACTAAAAACAAACAGAAATTGTCATCGACAATCCAAAAAATAATTGATCCTGTATGGTATACAAGAACCTTATACCTAGCTATAGTTTTTAAAGTAGAATTCTAATCAAAAACTGAGTCCTGTCCGAAAATATAATCCTTTATGGAATAAAAATTGCTTCTTTTTGAGTATTACATACACAAAACTAAGGTGCAGTGCTTTATCTGTTCGTATGATGTGTATTGCTGGTCATTTTAAAGCTAATAACTTTTCAATTTGAATATTTTCTAGGGTATAACTGCATTACAATTCGGTTTATGGGCATTGTTAACTGGGCAAGCCAACTTATACGCACGCATTCCAAATATATTTATTTCGAAAAATGTAATTTGGTGTTTAAAAATCATTTTTGACTGTTTTAAGTTGTCATTACTCTGTAACAAAGCATTGAGCAATCCGGTGTAACCGACGGACTTACATTTTTCATTTTTATTTAAAGGCATTACAATTATTACTTATAATTTGTTTATTTAATGTGATAAAACTCATATATCTACACTAATACGCTTGCTAGCGACATAAATATAACTAATTAAGGTAAAACTAGATTTCAAGAGAATGAAAAGCAAAACACAACTTAACTAGTCTACTTACCGGATATTGGCTGTACGCGATGGGGATTCTCCAAGTAGAGCCAAGGCCTTAGCATTGTCAGTAGCACCATCAAAAGTTTTTATTGGTTCCTGAATTGTACTCTGATGCCACAAGTAACTAATAGGTGAAATGGTAGGACTTTGATCAGTCTGCACACTTATCTGATGCAATACGTCAGAATTGATTTCGCATGCGCCAGTAAGTATTTCCACGCTTTCGCCTAGACGTGTACGCAGGTCTTCGACTTCAAGCTGCAACGCATTGATTTGCTGCGATTTTTCTTCCAGCATGCGAACAGAGTTATTCCGCAAATTGGTGGCCTCTGCCTCAAGTTCGACGTATTGCTGTTCTAGGATGTCCCGTTCATCAATAGGAGACAACCGCCCATCTTTGCTAAACTGTTCCTCATACTCGCGTACCTTTTCCATCAATTCAGTAAACTTTTTGTCGCTTTCCAGCTGCTCTTCTTCATATATATGACGCTCTCTCTCAAATATTTGCCGCTCTTCGCTAAGTTTAGATTGCCAGTAATCCTCACAATCTTCGTAAGCGCGCTGCATTTGTTCTAGGCTGTTTTCCAGCTCCTTACATCGTGCCTCAGGCGTTGTGGTGCAGCTACCGCTACCAACAATGTCAACTGTCTTCGATTTTTCCGCGTGAAGCTCTAGTTCCAACCGCGCCACTGTCTGCCGAAGAGTTGTAAGCTCATCTTCTTGACTTTTACAGCGTTGTAATTCTGAGTTAAGCGCCAACCAATCACCGCTATTATCACTGTCCTCGCCTCCTTCAGAGCACTTACGCTGTTTTCTTTCTCCAGTATTGTGGATTTTGCTTGGAGAATCACATCGACGCTTGGTGGCCAACCCGACGGTAACGGCCTCAAAGTCTTCGCATTCAGCAGATTCTGGGACAATTACAATAGTAGGGCCTGCATCCTTTATTTTTGACTTTGTGCGCGCCAAGTCAATATGCAAGTTCTCAACTTCCATTGTTAGTTCATCTGTTTTGTCGCGTAACTGTGCATTCTCCATTTTCAATGCTGTTATTTTCTCCTTGACATGTAATATCTCTTCATCGCCTGATGCACTTTCTCTGCAGTTAGCAGAGTGAATACTGTTCTCAGATTGGACATCTGGTCGAAAAATCTCACACATGGCAAGCTCTCGGTTTAACTTAATATTTTGCTCCAACAAGTCAGTCAGTTGCAGCTGAGCCTTCTGCTGCTCATTTTCCAACCCAGTATTTTCATTCCGCACTAGCTCCAGCTCGGTCTTTAGCTTAATCTCTTCTTGCTCGAGGTTTTTAATCTTAGCTTCCAGCCTTGCAGTCATATTCGTCCAATGATCCCGATCGCTGGTAATACGCAGGGAAAATTCACGCACCATACTTGCGTGTCTCTGTTCCAGTTGAAGCACCTGCTGCTTGCAGTTATCCTCTAGCAATGCATGTCCTTCATCGACCTCAGCGGCCAACATCACAACTCGCTGATTGGCAGCTTTATTATCGGCTCGCAACTTTAAATTTTCCTCATGCTGCTGACGGTATGCCTGTCGAAAAAATCCTAGCTCCACAGATTGGATTGCCACCAATGCACGCAACAAATTAGAATGGGGATCTTGGTCAAGGCCCCTTAATTCATCTTCAAGGGCTTTTGTCAGCTTATTGATGTTTATCTCATCCTCATCGAAGCCCAAAATGTGTAAAAGACATCCACTATTAACAATACTTGCCATTTCCCATGTTTCAATAATACTGTGGGCACTGATTGTCTCTAATTTATGTGGAATCACAATTTCTGTAAGATGTAGAAGTCACAATTATTTACAATTATAGCAATTTATGTAAAACCCGAATTGTATTTTTCGCTTAATTATCATTGGAGTACATGCAAATTGTCTGACATTCAAACCGTTCAACTTCAGTTGTTTTGTTCTTAAAGTGGCTGGCATTGTCGAATTCAAAAAGCGTTTATTATAATACGGATTGGGATTTTTGGCTAACATTATGAAGTGGAATTTCTTTCGGGCACTTACCAAGGGACTCTACACTGCCACAGTCTTTTTGTGGTTCTCTTAGACTACTTTTATTGCAGCCACCGCCTACTTGCGTTGCAACTGTCGCGCTCGCCGTTGAAGTGTTAATTTTAAATTGAAGACTATTGCGTGCTGGTAGCGAAGCGCACCGTTTAAGCTTACTCCCGTTGTTGTGGACGGAGCGAAGGCAACGGCTACCAGGGAGATCGCTTTGTGATGATGACCGTTGAACCTGGAAAGTGAATAAAGAGAACACAATTAAGTCCTGCGAATATTAGCAAAAACTGCGGCTAACAACTTACTTGAACTGTTTGGTCGTTGCAGCCGTTGAGGCTTTTGTGCTGATCCTCATCTGTATTGTCTGAATCCGTAACAAGTAATTCATTAAGGTCTAGATTTTGATGTGGTCGTGAACGACGCCCGTACTTTTTGGTTCCTACTATGAGTTTGGGTAAAACCTCACGATCGGATGCCTCGCCCTCAAGCGCACTTTCATTGTATGTGTAAGTTTGTGGTTCATTGCTGATTATTAGAGAACGTTCTGCAAAGAAACAGCCTATTATCAATCTGTTTTTAAAATGCTTGTTACTTTTATAGGTACCAAATCGAGCAGCTAGCTGTTCAATAATAGGATCGGAACAGCTTTTGCACTGTTTATAATATAATCGTGTGCCCATTGTAACGATGTGAGCTTATAATTGAAACTGATGTAGAAACACGAAGTTACAAACATTTATATGTTGGTCAGGTAGCATGGCAATACCTGACCAACTGTCACGGACTGTTCCCATCCCTCATAAAACTGTTGATTATGACGCCTGATTTATGATTTCCAGCTGTCGCCGAAGGTAGCTAAGTATCTACTTACCCTTAAATCCAGATGGCGTGCAAAATCCCGAACGCGATGTCGACCCATCAAACTCTGTGCCCAGAAAGTTAAGCAGGGCTTCTTTAAACTGCTCAAAAGAAACGCCCAGCTTAGCGCTGTCAATTTCTGTGAGACTCGCGATTAGCGCTGATCCTTGGTCACGAAGCTGTAGTAGCTGACACAGGCGCTTCAGCGAGGCTTCATCGAGCAACCCATTTTTTCTCTGTGATGTTTCACAACTTTGAAACATCTGATATAATTTTTGCTCATACGGATCTGCCGTTGTTTCCATTATATACAAGGTTTAAGTATTTATCAGAATATTTAATTTAAATCCGTTACTGAAATTTAAATATAAATTTAATGAACATAAATAAAGTAAAGAAGGTATCCTTCATTATTTCAAATAGTAATATTCTATTAAATGAAATTTTCAACATACAATTGAAAATCTTCTATAAAATAAAGATGAACGACATATTTTTAAAGTAAAGACGCGCCGCTTTGAAGGGTATACAAAATATGTACTTTTTACCCAATGTGGTGTGCATATCACCTCCTACAGACAGATTCTGTAGACGCAAGACCTAGTATGTACGTGCTAGTCAATTAAGAGAATCGCTTGTAGGAGAAGGAAGAGTCCGAACTGACATCTTAGCTTAAGTTTTATTATACCCAATTTATGATTTGTTAACTCAAAGTATATTGGTGCTATATGAGTTACCTGGATTAAGGGAAGCATCCTTGCAAATTTATTTTTGTTAGCTTAGAAGTGTATACATATATATTGATTTATTTCCAGTGCGATTTAAACTAAGATTAAGAAAGACCTGCCAAAGATTCAATTAAAATCGCAAATTTTCCTGGCCACAGAAAACATAAATAGCTGCCTAAACACAATATGTGCACATCAACATTCATATGGTAAACTTGTTGATGGAATAAAACATTTTATAATGTATGAAGTGAATCTGCGAGATGAATAGTTATTAGGGAACCACAAATAGTTATATAAAGTTTATTGTAGTTATACACTGATAGGGTGAAATCGATTAAGGCTTCCCATCCGTTGTAGTTTTGTAGTCGACTTCTGACGACATTATCTTAAGCTAGGGTTCTTATCTCATTTATATGCACATGACAAAAAACACAGATTGGTGAATTGGACAGTTAACAATAAAAAATTATATGCGTAATTTTGGTAAACTTATAAAAACAATGTATTGCAAAACTCTTGTACATGGGCTCTAAAGAGGAGTCGTACACTTTATCGATATATCGAACAAACTTACTTAACTAATTTTATTTAAAATCGCATTTTCAATGGCTATTTTCACGTTTCAAATAACGCGTCTTAGCAAATGCAATCGAAATTTCAATAAATTATAAGTTACACTCGGAAATAATATTAATTTACAAACTAGGACACCAATTTTTTACATAAAGCATGGTGATAGTGTGGGTTCTCTACATTTTTTTGGACATCTACTGAAATGTATTACCATTTGAATGCTTGAAATGCAAGTTATATTTTACTGAGCGATATGGATATAAAAGCGGTGTGGTACCGAGACTTAGTCCAGTGACATTTTATAAAAAATTTTTGTGCAATTTATATAGCTAACACAAATAATATATATATATTTTATTATTGCATAAATAGCACTTGTAATATTTTTTATAATACTTAGTTAATCACTTTGAAAAATATGTTAAGTGGAAAATACATAAAACCTTTGAAATACCGCATTAATCATTTATCTGTCATCAAAATTTGACATAGAATTAATTGGGAATATAGGAATTGAAATTTTGACCCACCTCAAAACCAATTATTTCTTCCCACTGTGTTATGTAGTTGTTAGTCTTTAAACGACAGTGATCTGATGTTAAGAACACTAACATTTGTCACTGAACTACAAATAATTAAATACTTTAATTCTTTACATACATGATTCTATATACATTGACTATTTAGCTAGTAACGGTTACTATTAGGAAAGTGGATATTATGTTGATGAATTAGCCACCATCTTTATTGCAAGCAAATGTCGACCAAATTTGGTGAGAATGTATTTACATAACACATTTTTAACACAATTCAGGTTTATGAATAAACTTTTTCAATTAACAAAGAATTTCTTAAAAAAAACAACGTAATACTTCATTGTTTGATAGATTCGACATTTTTTAACGAACATTTTAAACCTTCATACCCTTGAATCTAAATAAAATAACAGGTAAAAAGAGATATCTTCAACATTATCGGTTATATATGTATTCATATATTTATTGTCAGCATCATAACAGGTAGAACAGGACATATTCAACATAGGCAGGTATATATATATTTATATATTCACCACAGCATCATCGTCGTTTTCCTGTAAGCCTGTATAACTTAGGTTTGTGCCATAACACGCAAATTAAATTTATTTCCCAATATTAAGAGTATGTGTGCATGTGTTTTATTTATTTTTTACTCGAAAACTATCAGATTCAGACCAAAAGGAAACCATTGCATCATATACACTTCGTAAATGTTTATGATTCCATGTTAAATCTGTTTAAGGAATGCCCTTTTCATTTTATTTGACATATACATAACACTGTTGCTCTCCGTGTTATCGCCTGTCCACCACGGAGAAGTGGCGATAGCTAACAGCTTCAGAGCGACAAAAAAAAACATTAAAATAATATTAAATACTTTTTGAATTGTTATTGTTCAATGGTTGTATATGCTACAATATTTCAAAATAATCATTCCGAAATTGGCGACGTGTTTATATTTGATAATTTGTTCTTAAAGTACTCCGCCAACATATTTGCCACGGTCTCGGTGAAAGGCCTATATAAATAATTTTAATTTATTACGAAACTTGTGTGTACGAATGCTCTTGCTTTAAAAATACAGCTACATTCTGGTGCACATTCTGGGTCCAAATCGATTTGTAGCATCAGAATGGCAATGCATTCATATATGCGAGCCAACCAAAACCAAACAAGCAGCGTGAGAGTAAACTTGAGCCCCGATGAGATAAATAATTTTCTTAAGGACAAACAGGCATGGGAACACGCAATATCGCTTTACCAGGGACCCGATCCACTTGATCACTGGTACAATTATATATGTTGGTATGAGAACCACGCTCATAGCGATCCAGAATTAAAGTTTCGCGAGACACTTGAAAGGTGTCTCACAGTTTATGAGCACAACGAATACTATCGGCAGGACGTCCGTCTAGTGCGACTCTGGCTTAAATACATTGCAATGCAGACTGACCAGCTGCGGTTCTATCAGGTGCTCTTTCAGCGGGGTACCGGGCGCCAAGTAGCCGCATTTTATATAGGTTGGGCCAGCTACTACGAGACGCGCGAGCAGTTCAAGGACGCTGAGGCAGTATTCAACCTGGCTTTTCAAGAAAAAGCCCACAGCAATGCTGAGCTGCAAAATGCGCATGCAAAATTTACATATGTCCGCTCATTATTCTTCCAACAGCAACAACAACAAATTCAGCCACAACCACCACCTCATGATGCATTACAGCAGTTAACAACGTACACGCAGGCTCATCACCAACAGGAAGAGCATAACCAGCAAACATATACTCATCCAGCGTCATCAACATCATTAAAGTCGCATCACTTCCATCAAGATAACTTTAATCAATGTCAGCCACAACCACAAGAGCTTGCATATCTTTCCCATTCACAGCAGCAGGAACTACATCCACAAACACACTATCAAGACCAGGTAATCGTTGCGAATGACGCCTTACAGAGGTTATATCCAGCAGAGTTTTAACTCTCAAAATAGATTAACTGAGTAGTTTGGTTGATATAAGTATAAATTTAATATAAATATATATGTTTTTACCTTATATTAACCTTCTACTTATATTTATAACATTAATATCATATATATTCTTTTACTTCTTTACAAACTTTTCTGACTGCCTCTGTGTTTGCGTATCTCTTGCAGCCTCCAACTTCAGCATCATCGCGCCTCGACCAACAGTTTCATCAGACCACATCTATAGCTGCACACAACCCATCGACTACATTGAACCAAAATCAGGCAAGCATTTATAATATTTTGCGAAAGTGGCCTTTCTTAAATTATATCCCATATATAGCAAGCCACAAGTATACACTATGGACCACAGCAACATGAACATATTCATCAGCTATCGTCCGATGGACCTTCAAGCGAAAGGCAACTACAACAGCAAGAGCATGTTGTTCAGTCATTAATGGAAATAGAAGGTGTGAGGCTGCCGCGCAATTTTCACGCTTTCGGACGAAACAACCACGAGACATGGAAGCCAGCATTGACTCTAGAAGAACCGGATGACCCCTCACGCGTATGTCACTACGCTAAGCAGATGGTATATCCAGTAGGCGCTGGCGTTGAGTACAGTCCGGAAGAGCTGCTGGCGCGCAAGTATGCAGAACTACTGGAGCAGCGAAAAAAATTGGTGCAGGAACAAGTCATCCAACCGCAACTTAATGCGAAATTACAAGAGCAAATACAACCTGAGCAAATGTTGCAAAAAGAATCAACTTATCAGGCTGAAGAGCAACGGCAATTTTTAAATTCCTATCATACAGACACATCATTCTATATGACGGCAGTGAACGGGGAGCTCTATACACCAAACGACGATGAAGAGGATAATGCACAAATTGACGATGGAGATGACGAAGGTGAGCAGCCGGAGCAAACTGACGAAGAGTCGGAGGGTGAGGGTTTTAAAAAACAGAACAATAATGATGAGCCGGTGAAGCAGGTCTACACCAATAGCGTTGGTCTAGACATGCACTTCAGAGCACAGACTTATGAGCAACAGAATCGGTCTATTAAGATGAAATTTAAAAAAGAACGCACGCTAGAAAGCAGCACCTACAGTGCCTATACCATCGAAAGCATTTACCATCAGCAGCAAGAGCTGCCTTCGCCTGCGTCAGCTACCGAACCACTGCGAGCATTGCCTACTTCACCTAAGATTGTACAAGATTGGAGGGGAAACGCTATGCACCGCCAGCGAAATGGAAATAATTTCCACCCTTATCTGTTAGGTCATACATCGACTCCAAAAAGTACAGCAAATGAGAACAGACGTGCGCGTGCTAAGGCGAAACTTGGTAACTTTCAACCTGATGTATGCAGTAACAGCAACTCATCATGTTCTGTGGCGGACCAGACAGTTAATGGTGTCAACACTGGTGCTGTCCAAACGCATTCTGACGCAGTACCAATACACAATGCTACCTTCAATGACAACGCAAATTTCTCATTTTCCAGTGCCGGTGGTCTGGATAATTCAAGTAGTTCGTTGGCTATAGTCGAGAATAGACTTAACTTTCGCGAAGCTTCACACGTAGCCGGTATTGACAATAATAAATCATTACATGCGCACCATAAAACCTCGAACATATCTGCACAAAGCACAACAATGGCGGATTTTTCCACGTTCCAGGAAAATTCTTATTTCGCTACCCAACACGATGCAGAGGCGCAGGAGCGCCGTCTTTCAAAAGCTTTGGAGACAATTGAGCGTCATTTGGACAAAGAAGCAATCGATCCGTTTAATAGCGAGCTCTGTCGAGCGTTTTTGACTAAACTCAATTTTCCCGGTGACAGTGATGCACATGCCAGCTACAAAGTTGTACAAACACCACTGCCAAAAATTTCCAATACCCGCACTCTTAGCGTCTTTGAAAACGTACAGTTTAACATTGACAAGGAAGTTGGTCGCGGATCCTATGGTTCTGTGTACAAGGCAACCGACTCTCGCACCGGTAACGTTGTGGCTCTTAAGTTTCAAAAGCCGCCAAATACATGGGAAATCTACATATGCGATCAGGTGAATATATATAATTTTACAATTAATGATTTATACTTATGTGTTTTGAATTTTTTATAGGTGCTTAGACGGATAAAGGAGCCTGAAGTGCTATCAGGATTGATGGATATATCGACTGCGATTATCGCGCCAAATGCCAGTCTTATTGCTACTCAATTTTCACCCTTCGGTTCGCTCTTGGATATAAATAACAAGATACGTCAAGCCACAACAAAGGTGATGCATGAGTCTCTAGTAATGCACTTTTCAGCACAGATTTGCAACATTGTAGATCATTTGCATCGTCAGCGCATCATTCATGCCGATATTAAACCAGACAATTTTCTGCTTATGCGAGTTCCAAGTGTTGATAATGCTGAGCCTTCGCTAAGGCTAATTGATTTTGGATGCGCAATTGATATGTCGCTTTTTCCCGACGCCGAACACATAAAGTTTCGTAAAGTGGTGCAAACAGATGGTTTTACATGCATCGAAATGCAGGAAGGCCGCCCCTGGTCTTACGAAACAGATCTCTTCTGCATTGCCAGCACTGTGCACGTCATGCTTTTTGGCGAGTATATGCAGCCGCAGAAGCGAGCCGCTGGATGGGACATACGTCAAAAATTGCCGCGTTATTTAAAGAAGCATGTTTGGTCGAAGTTTTTCAGCGATCTACTCAACATGGAAGCCGACAAGCTTCCCCAGCTGCAGCAGATCCGCAAAATCTTTGAAGAGGAATGTTACCGCATGGACTCCGAACTACAGAAACAAATACGCACCCTCTCAAACATTTTGCATCGACGATAACCGCCTGACCTGATTTTCAAAATATTGTCGTCGTTATCTATTGTAGCTAAGTTTCAAACCCAAATTTTTTAATGTTTATTTTGCATTGCGCCAACCGAATCATAATTTTGTACATTTACATGAAAAATGTTTGTCCTCAATAGACCAAAAATATGGTTTACACGTGTTAATTTATTCTGTTTCAAATGATATTTATAGTATTTTTCAAATATCGAGCTTACCTTCAATAGATATATTGTTTCTAGGTAAACTCTATCAGATATATCCAACAAATTGTGTAATGTACACATTCATAACAAAAGCAGAACCAAATGTCTCAAGAACACACTCTTTGTTTCTTTTTTAACATAAATACATTTTTCTTCACATGTGCAATGTCACCAGAATAAAAATTGGAACCAATTCAACTTCATATATATTATTTTTGAATGTACAATAAAGAACATTCACGATGCCATATTTGGACTATCGCCTGTTTCATATAAATAAATAAATCCCAAACATAATTCTAATAGCAATATCAAAGCAAAAACGGTTCATCGGATAACCAAACAATACCAAAATGTTAATAGTATAATATCAATTATTGAATATACTTATTTTTTTTACATTTTATTTTAATGTATTATTCAAAAGCAAAATGTATAATAGTACATATATTTACGTATATAATTCTCCGTTCTTTTTCATTAATCATATCACATTGGTTGCAATGAATATATGTTTGTAATTTATAAATGTTCCTAAGAAATAGTAGTTTGGCATTTTTCGCAGATTTTTCTTTTTTTAAAAAGCATAGTTCGTTTTCTACCGTTTGTTTGTTGGACTATCTATTTTTCAATCTGGTAAGTTTCAGCCAAAATCTGCTTACAAGTCTGAAACACTAGTCAATTATGTATTCAACGCTAAGCAACAATAATTTAATGATTATAACTGAGTGAATAATACTAATAATACAATCGGGCATTTCTAGGAAAATATGTAATTCCACATTTTCTGTTGTAGTTAAAATATTTAGACGATAGAATCGTAATGAAAATTGCTATTTTGGATATCATGGCCAAATATCTGAATGGCGTCAAATTGGCTTTAACATTAAAATAGAAAAAAGTAATTTTCATCATTATTTCCAACAAGTCTTTTAAAAAAAAAAACAATTATTTTATTTTCATCTTATTTTCTTCATATTAAATAATTAAGAACATGTAAATAAATGCTTATGCACATATAATTAATGGGAGCAAAACAGAAATAAGTTATAATTATACTTTTGTATATACAAAAGACAGCAAAAAGATAAGATATAAAAGGAATGAAGTGTCTAACGCGTAATGTAAAGTAATTATTTTGATGTAATGTTTAGTAATGTATAATGAACTTAATTTGCTGAAAAATAAATTGGAGAAAATGTTAAACAAAAACTTATACCTGCATATGAACAATAGCGTTTTGAAAATTGTGTTTAATATTCGACCGTTGTACCAATGCTTTAAATGACATACGAGATATTGAATATATTAAAATCAGCGGGGGATTTTGAATAAGCCTTTTAAAATCCTTTAGCTCGAATTCATATCTTCCTTATTCATTTGGGTGAAGCCAAATATAAAATACAACAACAAATAAACAACACCCACGCCTGCTAAGTCGCAAACTTAAAAAGTGCCCTATATCGACAAAGAAACGGATAGACAAATAAACATATCTTTCGAATTATACATATCTCCATTATACCCTCATATCTCAGGTAACGAGAAAAAAAAAAGAGAAAATCATCAGTGCAGCCTATTTTTCGCAATGAAATGCAAATGTCAGTAACTCAGAAACAGCAAACGAAATACACAATTTGGCTCACTTGGCAATTGTCAAGTAAGTGCCACAAAACGCTGTGAACAGCATAAACGAGAGCCATAGAAGTAGTAACGCGACGTACAGTATTAGTGTGGCAACAATGCTGCGCTTGACCCACTTTTCCTTTTTGCAACAGGCAACGGTAAACAATTTCCACAAAGCAAACGACTGGAAAAAGTTGTAACTTTTCATGCAACGCACACATACACTTTTGCACCGCGACACAAAGTCAAAGTCAACAGTGTAGCTGACGCCGAGGCGCAGCAGTCTCTATTGGCGTCGTCGACGTTGCCGACCATGCGCGGCTGCAGTTGCATTCGTATTCGCATTCGACTCTCGCCAAGTGAAAGTAAAGTGGGACAAATGTAATTATTATTGCTTCTAGTAACCGTAACCGAGTTAGAAGCCTCGATTGCGGTTGGAAAGTTGGCAACAACGTAGACATTAGCTTTTACACAATATTTTATTCAATCAAATTGCAAAGAGAAAATTGCAGCAAGTGATTGCAACAGCAACTGCAACTGCATCAGGCAAATAGTGCAACACGTAAACTTTCTTTTTTTTTTGTGTCGACGTCGACGTCAACTTTGATTGCAGCTGCAGCGCACTCACAAATACATATGTAGTTGTTTAACATAAATACGTATGGCTAGGTTAATTTTTCATATATGTATATACATATGAGTACAGATGCATATAAGTATACACTGCAATTTTGCATTTGTTACTCATCGAATGCTGTTGCATGCTTGTATTAATAAATCCGTACCGGTATGCACCGTGTTGGCGATTTGGATAGTTAGTTTAGTGGCAGTTTAAGTTAAAGTGTGCATACCCTTTAGTTCTGTGCTTAAAGTATTTACTTAAACTACATAGTTTAAAAGGGTTTTATGCAAATTGTTCTACAAACAAAAAATATTTAACTTTTGAGGTAAATATCGCACTCACTCCAAATTTTAAAAAATGTGAAAAGTAAGTGGATTTAGGGCTTAACGATATCTTTATTAATTGTGGTTTAATTATGAAGTTACCGCGGATCTGCCCGAAACTGTCCCAGCGTTTTAGCTCCTGAAGCATTGTAAGCTGAACGTACTCTCTCTTTATGCGATTACATTACATGGAGGGGATGACTAGGAGAGGATCAGTTTGCGTTAATGTATGTAACAGGTAGAAGGAGATATCTCAGAGACAATAAAGTTCTTAAATTCTTGGTCAGCGTCAATAGCCGACTCAATGTAACCATGTTCGCTTTTAACGTCTGGAACCACTAAAAAAAGTCATATGTTTCAGTTTATAAACCGAAGTTTTTGCATAACCCATTTTTGGATATTATTTTTATATGTCTAGTTAAGAAGTTACTCCTTGTGGCCGATAAGAATATTCCCTGATCTGATCTGTCATTACAATTATTTTATACCCCTTGCGTTTCCACATACATTCTCGAAATTGTTCATAGTGTTTAAATTATCTTATATGTAGCTTTCATAGACTTAATATATTATATATAACATATATAATATTAATAATATGCACAAGGCATGGAATAAAAAAATGGACTAGAGGAAAGATAGACGGAGGGCTAATTCAACTTAGCTCTTCGTCCTGATCAAAAATTTATAAATCCTTTAAGCGCCGGAGACTTGATTTAAGGACGCACCCACTAGCCAGGCTTGGGGTTTGCGGTACAAAACCAATTCTGTTATATATACAAAATCACAACTAATTACTTTATCAAAAAAAATTAAAATTGTTATTTAAATTGTCACCGTCTGCTCCCACTATTCTTATCTTTATGCAATATATCAGCTTATATACTTAAATAAAGCAATTTTCATGCGAAAAAAATCGAGTATCACGCGGGAGGTTATACATACTATTTTTGTCTTAAAATATTTTAGTTGGTACTGCTTGTCTCCTTTTTTTGACGGTTTCTGTAGTTAGATTTTCAAACATCAAAACCGAAAGGTGGCAGCCTACTCTATCCGCTTTTTTGAATGTCATGACCAACTTAGCGCAATGCTGTTTTCGCTTCCCCTGTAGCTGCCCGTGGTTAAAATGGGTAATTGGCAAAAACATGCAACAAATGCTCAGTATAAATTAAGCGGCAATGGAAAAATAGAAAAATAGTTAAGTAAGTGAAAAGCAGCATAAAGTTAGCATGAGAGAAATTTAATTTTTTAGTACACCTTTTTTGTCTTTTACCTTTGATGCTTTTGCTGTTGCATTTGGCACACATAGTGTACATATTGCGATATACATCCGTTAGCTGGCGCAGCTGCAGCCGCAATTGCAGCTGCAACATGGCTTTCTGAAGCTGATGCTTTAGAAAGTTTGAACTGACAATTTTTTTTCTGTTTATTTTCTCCACCCTCGCGGCTAGACGTATTTATTTCCACAAACTGAAATATAAAACATGTATTTAAAGAAGGTAAGACCGGTAACACGGAGTTTCCGAGACAAAATACACCAAATAACCAGATTATGGAAGATTTGCGTAGTGTTTTGTAAGCTAATACCACTTGTGATTTGTTGGAAAATCTTGAAGAAACTAATTATTATTTAGAATATCTGGTGATCCCATTTGTCAAAGTCAGCAACTCCAAATTTTTTAAGAAATTAATATATTCTTTTATAGTAGAATTAAATCAATGAAAATTGGACTGCTTGTTACAACCTATATCTCTTTTGACCAGCAGAAAGAAAGCAGAAAGATTCAAGACGAAGCTAGTTATTTTGTTTTGAAATTATACCTTGTTTCAATATATTTATACTGATCAAAATCTAAAGAAAAAACTAGATTTGGAACGGCTTTTTTACGGAATCTCATACACTATATAAGCTAAAGCTAACACTGAAATTTTGCATAGTACATTTTGTATACTAAATTTTTGTCATTTAAATACTAGATTCGATCGATCATGGTCTTTGCTTGCAAGTTATTCAAAAATTTATTTTTCATAGTAGGGACCAAGCGCATTACAATTTTTTTTTAAAAAATATGCATTTTCGTGTTATGGATTATTTGTTTCTGTTCATGAAACTAAACTGAATATCCAAGCCACAAAATAGTCTTAGTTCAAAGGTTTTCTAGTCCTTAAAATGGAACATTCATGCAGACGAAGAATTAGTAAGTCAGATATAGACAATTAAAACTGGAGTTGTCTTACACTTTAAAAAATATATGCACTACATTTATTATAGAAGGTTGGGGATGCCTCCTACTATCTTATTTTTACATTTTTATACTAGCACACTAGTTTGATTCCCTTGCATTCGTTGAGTCAATGGCCAAAATCGACATCACAACTGAAATTACTTTCGTAACGTGGCAGAGTTCGTTGGCTTCCAAAATTACAAAGCCGTAAAGGACACTGGCCGCGTCGCTGTCTGGTGATCCGCCCTCAAACCAAACCTTGGCGCTTCCGTTGACAAAGTAAAAGTGAAAGGTTATTATATTAAAAAGAAGCAACCCCGGCAATTGTCTGGGCTGAGTCTAATAACCTCTTCCATCAACCGAGCAGGGGGCAACGCGCACATTTTCCAACATAGACAAGGACAACTCCCACGTACCCAAATGGCAATGTCGACGCATTTGCCTGCTACTCCTTTGTACGTATGTATTTACTTAAGTGCATGAGTATGTTCGTTGTCGCCTTATATATATATATATATATATATATATATATATATATTTGGCTCCAGCTAAAGCTCAAACAACTAGAAAATAACGAGATTAAAATTTATTTAAGTTTTAAATATTTTATATATTTAAACCATTTAAAATCTAAAAATAATTTATTTTTACAAATGTATTTGTATTTTAAATAGATTACATAGATTCCTAGAGAGGGATTTGATACTCGTTTTGTTGCATCATTCTTTATATACATATTAATAAGCCCAACGAGGCGGAGCGTGTATCCTGCAAGCGCGAACGTGAGCAATAACAGCAGACAGGCAGAAGTTGAGCTGGCAGAGAGAGTAAAGGGAATATGTACAGTGGCATCAAACGCAAATTTACCTATTATACGCATATAGAAGCAAATTTTATTTAACTCTTGTTTATATACTTAACTTATTTATATATAATATGTTTGTCTGTAGCTGAGTTAAAATTAAAATTCGAAGTTTCAACAAATTTGAGTATTAAAATATTAAATAAGAATGAATATATGACCATATTATATTTGATTTGCTCCACTGGATGGCGGTCGATGGCTCTTCGTCAGTCAAATGTCATCGTTCGATGCCAGAAAGCTTAACCTTGAAAGCTTAGCGGCCATGTTGGAAAAGCAGCAGCGCAAAAAGGACGAACTTGAGGCAGAAAGAGTGAGAGTGAAAGAAGGAATAGAGAAGGTTTGAGAAGTTAGCAGTCGATGCCCTTTATGCCTGACTCACATTTGTTTTGTAGACGTACACACACATATATTATTATGCAGTATATTACTACATTAATATATTATGTATAATATATATTTTTGTGCAATTTAGTTGAAAACTCGATATTGAAATATACTATATATATATATATATATATATATATATATAAAATTGCTATATATATATATATTCTTAATAACGTGCGTTGATTTTTTATTTACGCCTACTTTAACACAATAAATGTTCGTCATCTGCTTAAAAATTACAATGTTTAAGGGTTGCATGTTTAAGAATTAGATGTTAAGAATAGTTACAGTTTGAGTAACTTAAAAATATATATAAAGTTAAACACAGTTGCTTGCAGAAGATTGCAATATAAAACTTAGTAAAATAAATATAAATCAAATTTTTTTTAAACGTTTAATAGTTTCATAATAATAAGAAAATTGCGAATAAGACAAATCTGACAATATAAACTTCTATCGATTTAAAAAAATATAAATAGCTTAATCGATTTAACAAAATTCTCCTTTACTATAAGAATAGTTCAAATTGGTTTTCAGCTTACAATTAGTGTTCGTATATAGAAAAGAATATTATATTGAAGCTTAAATATCCAAGTGGAGCAATTTAAGGTTAAATACCTAAAATAAAAACTAGACATCCAATGCGCCAGCACAGCTTATCAATTGGCTCGGCCAAAAAAAAAGAGAAAGCGGGCATTCGTTAAAGAACACTAAGCTCCAAAAGTTGAGATGGGGACAACAAACAACAACAGCAACATGAACGGGCAATATAAATTACTAACAGCAAAAGCAACGGAATGAAAAAATGAAACTGGGTCGGCACGCTACGCTTGTTGCAAACAAACTAAGTTCGTTGGAACATGTTCGATATCGCGTCAGTCTTCTGACTGCAGTTTTATTTAAAGCCATTTACATGTTGCATTCACATAAATACAAAAGCCATACATACACATACACATGTATATATGTATGTATCTTAATCTATATATTTGCATACACACATGTATGGAAATGATTTCCATGGGGCGTCATGTTTTGTACCATGCAGCAACGTGAGCTCAGAACATCAGTGTGTGTGGACGCAGGCAGTTTTTGTTTCACTGAGTCACAACTGGTAAATAGTAAATAATCATTGAAAATAAATGATAAAATAAAGATTATTTTCCAACAAAAATTAACTGATACTAAGTATATTCCTATATACATGTATATGTACATACCCAAACACTAGCATGCTTTGAACAGTTTTCACCAGATAATACGAAAACTGGAAAAAATGTAAGCCTTTATTGTAATATTAAATATCTCTGTTTAGAACAAAAATAAAAAATATATTCATTTAAATTAAAAGAATTGTTTATTTACTTTTCCTAATAATTTATCTACATTTTGGGCAACTCTAGTTTCGCGTATGGTATGTTTGGCATGAAATGCTAATCCGTATCCCACAAAATGCTTTACGCTCTAACTCTCTTTAATTTTTTACAACTAAGACAGTCTTCTGACGATATCAGTTCTCTTTTGCATTGGTTTATTCTTGATTCTACCGAGTGGTTGTGATCAAATACTTTTATCAAGCTTCTTATTCACGTACATCAATGAAATTTAAAACTTTTCATACAGAATCAGATAAACGCTTTATACTTACAAGCACTAAACACATGTGTGGAAACAATACGCAGAAGTTGTTGAACTTGATTACAACAACATTAGGGGACAATGTTTGTTTGTTATACAATTCTTTAGCATTCATATTTGAATACATACATACATATGTATATCTCACAAAGGACTAGAAATCTAAAAATATTTAAATCTCTATTCAAATAAAAAACAAAAAAAAAACATTTTTCAATGACTTTTATGTAAAGGAATTTACAAAAACATATTTAAAACTGTTCAGTTCCATAAATGGAAATTGTTATTTAATTGGGTCGCTTTTCCTTTCGTATAAACATTAAATGCATACATACATATGTACATACATATGTACATATATGTATATTTGTCTATTATATTAATTTATTCAATACCTGATACCCACAGAAATGAAAAGCTTAAGCTAAAATTGCACACATTTTTATATTGTACGTGCATACATGTAGAATATATGGCATATATGAAGAGCTACTCTAATTGCATTTGTAATCACTTAGGGAGGAATGGGATTCCATCAGCAATTTATACAAGATTTGTTATTGATTATGTGCATGCATATATGTACATATGTAATACGTAGGTATGTGGGTAACTATACAAAGTTGTTGTGCTTCTGATGAACAAATTGAAAAAAGGTCATTCATCAGAGTCGTTTGCGATTTTTGTGGGGTCCAGCAAATTCGATTGCGAACACAATATATATATATGTATATACATACATACATATACTTACTTATCTGTGTGTCCTTTGTATACATACATACAAGAGTTCGCATACTAATCGTTCTTATGTGTATGTACATATATCTATGTATCCATGTTTATGCAGTGGAAAAACGAACAATTGGTGCAGATTATGCTAAAGTTCATGTAACGCTACAAAGAATGAATTAAATTGACAAGGCTATGACTGTTGCTGTTCTTGTCCCTGGCTTATAGCCATTCAGTGGCGTCTGGTCATGAAATTTTCTTTTGCCGAGACGCAACAGCAACAGCGTTGCCGCAGCCTACGATCGGCGGAAGGTTCAAGGCCAACGCCAGACGGGTTCAAAATGTTCATGGTGCGTTTGTGTAAATGTGCGCAGAGAGTAGGCACTAAAAAATAACGAGTGCAGGCGTATACGTATGTGTGATTTTATACATACATACATACATATGTACATAAGTATGCATGTCTACATTGTTACCACGCCCACTTAATTTTGTGTGTATGAATGTACGTACTATTTATATAAAAATGAAACTTATCGCTGGTCAACAACACCGCTTAGTGTCGCTTATGTAATATAATCCTAAATGGGGGCGCCGATAAAGACACAGGTTGCAGCTAAAGTGTGAATATGTATGTATATTATATATACTTCATATATAAAGATACATATTTAAATATATATATGTATATGTATATGTATATTTAAAATTGTATATGGCTAGTAACATGCACATACCTTTACTTTATTTTAAGTTAATATACATACATACATATGACAACACCACATTCTAGATTACATAAAGAAACAGTCTACAGCGAGATCAGAAATGCAGTCCGAGCAAAAATTCTTACTCGCCCTCTCATACAATCGCATGCTCGAGTGAAAAAATTTTTTTTGCAAGCACGACAGACGTAGCCGATGTCGCTGCTGCTGTGTGCGTGTGTTTCAGTTTGTTTTGTGCGGCCGCAGAGTTAATGCACTCCAAAGAGAAGTTCAAGGCTGAACAAATCAGTCGCTCACTCAGTTTGTATATTTTCATGGCGTCAGTGCATATACATACATATGCATATACATATGTACATATACATATTCAGACCAGACCGAGCAACTCATGTACGTATGTTATTTCATTCCAATAAGATAATTTTTGCTGCAGCACAAATAAAAACAAGACCAAGAAAAAGAGAATGAATAAAACTTTACTTATGTCGTGTATTTAGTGTTATTTTACATTTATATGTAAATATGTATACATGTATAAGTTGGCACCACATTGAACAGCTGTTGGCTGGGCTTAAGCTATTAATGTAAATATGTATGTATATGTTAGCTACGTTTATGTATATTTATTTATTTATTTATTTATAATGCATATACATATGGATGTATGTACATATTAAAAACAATATACTTGCTTTTGTGGGATTATTAGGGCTGTGTCTTCGATGCACTGTGTTAAGCTTAAATGACCACCTCAGTGGCAAGTCACAGACGGTATCTTTTTCACTAACCTTATGTCAAGATGTCATCGACCTCGCTTTGCACAAATATTTAGAAGTTTTAGGCTTTTAGCCTAAAAGCTTTAAACTTTAAATTGTATTAAAAGCAGCCGCAAACCAAATCAAATTTTCAACCAAAAATTGTAACAAAACAGTACTTAAACCTTTTTGAAGTAACAATCTATAGATTTCTAGAATGTAAATATATCTTTTACATTCGCTAGTATTGCACATGGTATATAAAGTTGATATAACAATATAACAACAAAAATAACGTCTCTAGATCAGTCTTTATTTAGCGGGTACGCTTGGGTATAACTTCGTCGGGCGCTTCCGAAGACAGCCTTCATACTTGTTGCTGTTACATTAGTGAATATGTATGTATGTATATGTACATATGTATCTACATATAAGTTCAAAACAAGTGAAGAAATGTAATGCTCAACACTTAATTGAGCGGTAACGTCAAAAATGCAATTTTAATTTACATATGTGAATACATAAATATTTTTATTTGATTATGAAATAAAAAGAGTATATTGGGTTTTGTTTTACCATATAAAGGCAATTTTGCACAGCTTGGGTAGCTAGAGACTTAAAACTTGGATTACTTACTCAGAGTGTAAAATTTTTGTAGATAACAATTTGTTAGATAACAATTTGAATTTCGTCACTCTAGTGTTGTCGAACCCTAACGGGTTGAGTTCCTGGGTTCCACCTAAGGCAACTTTTTTTTAATTCGATTAATATTGTGAGCACATGTTTTTGGATAATTTAACACTTGGAACGAGTACTGCGCTGTTAATTACACCCGACTGTAACATGTACACCGATGGTTTCAGTCAGAATTGGAGTTTTAATTATCGATTTAATTAGAACTGGTGTGGAGTTTATAAAATCTTTAAATCTTGTTGTATAATTTAGGGATTGGTTATGGCGTAGCTTTCAAACGTAACTCAGGTTTAAGCTCCAGGCAGAAAAAAATTTGTTTCTTTAAAAAGTTTGTAATTTGTAAAAAAAATTCTTTGCGTAATGGTTGTTATTAGATTGAAAATAAGTATTGCGCTGTCGACTACACCCGACTGCAACGTTCTTACTTGTTTTTCTTTGCCTTGGGCAACAATCATTCCACAAATTGAGTAACCGAACAGAGAGTAGAAGCTCGCGATTAAGAGAGAACAAAAGAGTGTGAGCAGAAAAGAGCGTATTCTGGTTTATTGAATGACCAATCAACCTACTGCTTCATGCGGGCTGCGACTGCTTATGCGGCTGCAGCTGGGCAATGGGTATTGGGGGCCTGCCCCTGCCCGTCATCTGTCGTTGTTGGCGCTCTAAATTTAGCATTTCTGAAGAATTTTTGTTGAAAGCCCGCTGCCTGCGCTGTTGGCATTTTCTACTATAAAAGGGATAATACGTTGTTTCCTACCCGTTCTAGTATTGGTAAAACCAAGAACACTTAAATAACATTCACATAAACATGTGCACATTTGTTCTACGTACATATGTATATATCTATGTAGCTATATATTACATTTAAGTACATATTGCATATGTAGATGTTAATGCATTCCTTATTCTTTGTGTTGCTGCGCATTTTATTCTTACATACACTCATTCATTTTCTTCGTTTATTTCGTAATAACGGCTACGAGCGAGATGACACGGCCTGTAAAGTTGAGGACTAACCCTTGTTCTCCCTATCTGTGACAGATGTTAAAAAAAAATTTAAAATTGCTCATTGTAAGAGAGTCGATTGTTGTATCGGTCTTGTATTTTCCTGATCTGTGTTGTGTTTGGAAAATCACAAAAAAATTTTTAATTTATTTATATTATCGTTAATACATTGTATTTAAGCTCTCTAGTTTACTATTGCCAGAAGTAAGTTATGACAATGGTAATAGGGACAATAGTAAGAGTACGACAATTACCAAGGTAGCAAACACATCAACAAAAACAAAAGAAATTTGGAAAGTTTTAGTTGCTGAAATGCATAATTCATTTGGTTCGCTCGACGTTCAGTTTGGCAAAACTGTTTGTTAATCGGCGACGCAATTGTAAATCGCTCTCTTAGAACAAACTCGCAGTCATGCAAAATGCTAAAGCCAGAAGATAAAAGCCCAGAAGCCACCAAAAAAGAACTTACGGTCAGCGAGCGATCAAAACCATTGTCAAAACAATAAATGAAGCGCATTGTACAAAACTTTTACTCTGGCCTCCGTCTTGCTGTGGTTATTGACATCGTTGAGCGTATGAAACATATGTATGTTTATTCTTATGTATATACCATACATATATACATACATATGTACATATATATGTATATATAAGTAGCTTCCACCCGCTTACGAGCAGAACAAAGAAATTAATTAAGCAATTGGCGTAACACTTTCTCTTCTTAAGCAATAAAACCAAAACAGATCGTTATAGTGTTGCTTTGGGCGTGAGTAAACGTTCTAAACTAATGTCTTTTGCAATCGTCTTACATTATTATTTTCACCAGCTTCAGAATTCGAATGTGGAACAGTCGTCGTAACCATACTTTTACCCACACAAAGAACGCTGTGTACGCTCATATAAGCTGCAAACAAAATCTTAAAACGATGTAGCATGTTTGAGTCGCAACCTGCATGAAAGCCAGAGCCGAAGCCAAAGCCGGGCACTAGGTAAGCGAGAGCAACTCAAACAACGCAGCGAGACCGCAACCGGTTTCTTGTGCTCTGAATTAAAAATTCGGTTTCTGTGTTGAACACTGAAGACGGGCAACGGTGACTGATGACGCGTTTGAGCTTTGTTACGTTCTTGAGCTGATCTTACCAAAGCAGAAGTTTCTTTGCGGGCGAATGTCTGAGTCTGTAGTGATTAAGCGAGTGCGCTGTTGCGTCCGCTGCCAGCAAGGCAAATACTCAAATCCGTTATTTGACCCAATTCTAAACTGGAATCTAAAGACAAAAAACTTCAATCCCAAAAAAGTTGCAGCGACAGAACGTTAACGTTAAGAGAGCTGCGCCGCCACACATACCCATATGTATATACACACACATATACACTGAATATATACACTATATATACATATATATACATATGCATACATATACATGCATATATTGTACATATTTTCGTTTCAGTTTGTGTTTTACCTCGTGTTGTTGGTGCTGCACGTGTGTGTGTGTGTGTGTCTTGCGTGAAAGTTTCGTAATTACATGATGTGTTTGTTAATCGTGCTCTGGCGGCCTACTTTGGCGGAGAAAGTAAGAACGAACTGAGTTCGTTGGGTAAACGTGTTGGTGCACCCCTTTCCCCACCATTATTCTTATAGTAATTGATTACATAAGACGAAAAAGTTGGCAGAGAGAGACCATTTTGGTTCGCTTCGTTGATATTGTGTCTGTTTGACTGACTGACTAAGCGACCGGCCCATTGATAGCCGTCTAAGGTCTTACGGTTATTGTTCTCATCTCTGACACTGTCTTCATAACGGTGTTATGGACTCAAAATGTATCTATGATATTGTTGTTTACCTAATTCCAATAACTTGTTTAGCATTGTCTCTCGTTGCGCTGGTCGGTGTGTTTGCTTTATGTATTTTCACCTTTGGCGCTTTTTATTTGGCCTAATTCACTTTGAAAGTGCATAGAAAATATCTAGGTACTTATGTTTATTAAGTTATAAAGTAAGGACACTATAGATTATTGGTTTTTAAAGATGACAGCTCTAAATGCACGACACGCATTTCATCTATTATGGTTATTGTACAAATTTATTGCATGATATTACTTTGACACATTATTTTAGTTACGGTACTTTATTTTGTTGTTGTTTATATATACATATGTACATAAGTAGTATATATATAAATATATATAAAACTCTTATTTGTGTATGTACATTTATTAAGACACTATAAAATTGTAATGCATGAAAAAATGTTAATGTATTTAATGTAAACGTTGTATTTTATTAAGATATTTTACGTAAAATCAATAAAACCACAGTTCCTAAAAAATCAATTCATGTCAAGTTTGAAAAACCTAATTATTGTAGTAAAAATATCTAATGAATGGAGGCCAACTCAAGGGGAAGTGCATGCCGAATGCCTCTTATCTCGCTAAATTTTAGTTTCAGGACGATGAAAATGTTTATGCTAAATGACCTTAATGACAATATGGTCTTACATTTAAATAAAAGTTCTAAAACATACGAGCTCAGTCGATAACCTAAAGTCCTTTGTTCCTCACTTTGTACTCAATAAGAATAAGCCGCAACATATAATTTTTTATAGCATCGAAAACTAAAATTGCCATTTAACCTGACATTGTTGGTGCCGGCTATAATTTATACATTATTACATGCCGAATTGGTGTTATATTTGTGTAATTTTGTAAGTGAAAAAGTAGTATATATCAAAAACTGAGGAAAATATCTTGACAAGTGTAAGTTTTTAATTTTGCAACAAAAAAATTGCGTTAGACAGACGGACGGAACACAAGACCGATACTGCACAAATCCAATATGCATACTTCTTTCCCATCGTGGAAGAGAGTAAAATGTAACTAGAGCGGATTAGAGGATTTTGAGAAATTCAGAATATTTGTATATACTAAACTATACTAAACACAGTTCGTATGTAATTTTGTAAATTTGTTTTACGCGATTTGTATTTAAATGATATATTTTTTTTTGATAAATAAAAAAAGCTTGTTTAATAATCACATCTGAAATATAACGTTTTTTATATACCCTTTAAAATTTTTATCGTACTCTTTACGGAACATATTGAGCCAAATTTTTTGTTGTTTTATAGAATCTAATATTTGTTAAAAAAAACTTATTTTAGTTATTGATAATGAGAGAACGCGTCGGGTTATCGAGATCTGAGATCGACGCCTCTTTACAGATAGATGGATAGACCAAGAATATATGTACGTAAATATTTAATATCCTTTTTTCCAATATATATAAAATTTTGACAGCTAAGACTTGTTTTGCCACTAAAGTAGACATAAGTATGTGTACACATATGTCGTATGGGATATTCTAAGATTAATTACATTACAAAAGAGAAAGCAAAACTATAAGCATGTCACGTTGTAGCTGCTGCCTTTGCTGTTAGTACTGTTATTATTGCTCATGCTTCTCAGCTTCAAGTTGTTGACGCTGCGTGCATTGACTTTCCATTCTCCTTTTCTAAAACGAAGAAGTGATAAAAATACTAGATATATGTACATATGCACATACAAATACACACATGTGTATGCATGTATGTATATATATATACATATATGCTTATGTTAAAATATAATCAACATAAAAAGAAAAATAAATAATAATTATGCCAAAATAAATGTCAAAACGAAATCGATTTTATATGCTGTATTTGAACATACTACGTACAAATATCAAAAATGTATTGTACACTTACATTTGACGAATTTGTTTCATACTCCCATTAACACACAATGGAAACAACACCAAAGCGCAAAAGTTGCACGACAAAAAGAAAGCAGAAAGCGATGTTCGGCAGATCCCCATTTCATTTCGTTCATATGTCTGTCGGTCTGTTTGTAGATGTTTCTACATATGACGTGCGAGTTCTGCACGACGCAAGAGAGTACCTATTATCATTACATTGCCTCTCTCTATCTATCTCATTTCACTGTCTACCTTTCTCCTCAATCTTCACAAACTCACGCATGAGCTTTTTTTTTGGCTTTGCAATCGATCATTGAACTTTGGTTGTGAAAACTAGAGCAAGACCCATATTTCTTTAAAGCTTCGAGTCTTTGACAATCGTTGCCCTGCTACGTCTGTAGTGTATACATACACATCCATCTATGAAATTGCATATATACATACATATGTATATACATGGATACATGTAGCTTTTGTGTTATTGTTATCAGCTTTTCTCTCTTTTGCTCTCACTCTCTGATTGCCGTAACTGCGACTGCTTTCTTTCTTGGTCGCTACGATTGCGGTTCCTGCTTCTGTCAAATGATTTCTCAAGTGCCCTTTTGCTGTGTGATAAAACAAAACCAGCTAAATTTTTGTTGTGTCTGATAAGCGCTAATAAAGCTTACATATGCGTAAGTACGTAAGAGATATTAATATGTACATTTGGATGTATAACTAGCTCGAATTTAGTATTTCCAAACACATACATATTTTTATAAATGTGTGTCACCAGAACAAACGTATGTATGTAGGTAGAAATCTACTACAAATAACAACAAAACTACTACATTAATACGAATAGACAAAACAAGGGCATTGCATGGTGCATACAAATTGAAAATTCATTGTCAGTGTTAGAGCAGTCGTATATCTATACATACACACATAGTTCTTTCAAAACAAATGCATGTAGACGATTCACCTTTCACATGTATAAGTAAGCAATTTCAACTTTGCGTGAAAGTTAAAAGCCAACACTCTTCAGTAGAGATTTTCGGTTCATATTGCAGAATTGCGGGGACAGAGGGTGAGCGCGCATGAACAAGTGAGTGAGTAGCTGGCTGCGTGTGCGTCTGCGGCAAGTTCATTCACATTTGCACTCATTACGCGGCCAAAGCAAACGCAAACGCCGACGCTAGCGGCGATACCAGTGCTCTTGAAACTGTTACAAATTGTCTACAACTGCAAGAGAGCGGCACTCTGTGTTTGGAATCGAACTCACCTTGGATATACATATATATTATTGCTTTTTATTATTTGTATTTTACGGCATAACGCAGCATCTTGGAGTACCCCAAACAATTGATATTGCCTAATAATAACATACATACGCCATACCTAAGGATGCTTTTGGTATGACATGTAATAGGTGCAGCCTGCCCAATCGTCACACTTTTCAACAACGCATCCGTCCTGCTTCCATCCATTCTGCAACGTGCTAGCACATACAATGTAAATTGATAAATGCTTGCTCAACCTACCTGCCCTGTGTGCTATCCTCCTAGCGCCATTACCTGTTCACTAGGCCAGTCCGAAATTACATCGAACATGCTGTCACGTTTGCCGCCTTGGCCGCCTCACGTTTTTCCGGCAGCGCAGCTGACTTCGCAACGTGTCGCATTGCGCACAAGTTGGAACATGTTGCATATGCCGGTGATTGGGGCCAACGTAACACTGGCCAGGAATGACAGATAAAATAGGTGAAGAGAATATGAATATAGGATGGAAGACTGCATAGCTGGTGGTTGGCGTTGCTTTAGTAATAGCACGAGGCATCACTTCTCACGTTGCGTAGCCGTCTTCTACACACAACTCTTTAAAAAAATCGTAAGTTCTTAAACGTTTTTGAGGTCAAATTGGGCGGGCGAACGATTTGGTTTCGACGTCTACTGAACATTACCTTAAAATCGTCGCTTGTCGTATATCCAGCCGCACAAAATATAAACTTGAGCGCTGTGTGGTGAACCCGTGCGCGTAAAATCGGTGAAATCAGTATATACCTTCAGTAATGCGACGTCGCGGCAGTACTTTGTGTATAGTTTTTTTTTTTCATTTACTTTGATTGGCTTCTAGGATTTCGTTGATCTGACAATACGCAGTAAAAAAATAAAATGCTCTTTACTCATATTGATTGATCTTTATACTATAAATAGATACTACAAAGGTATAAAGGCATTGAGAGTTAGTTATAACTTCAGCATACTCAATTGCTCTCAGTTCAATTTTAAAATAGTTATTTCAGCTAACTAGCAAGCAGGTTATACTGAATCCATTAGCTATTAACAAATCTGGGTATAAATGAGAAGGGATTTCATTTATTGATCGCGTCATGCACACAGAAGCCACTCTACAAGTTGCTCCCTTTTTTTCAACACACTTTCGGGAATAGCAATTAGTCTTGTAGAATATAGGTTAAAAAATACGGTTAACTAATTTTAATATACATATTTTTTAAAATATAATTACATAAACCTATAAATTAATCACCAATATCGACATATCAACTTCGTTGTTAATATTCCGCTCTTCATCATATGTATCCAATATATAAGCAAGCTAAACAGCACGTTTAAAATTTAAGTTTTTTATTTAACTTTTGAAGCAACAAGCGGTATTAGATTTAATTCCAATGAATGTGTTTAGCTTTAATAGTTTCTGAGAAATGTTTTATAACCCAGATATAATAATATTATAGATGATGGATGGATCTAAAAAAATGTACGTAAAATCTCTAAAACCGACTTGCTTATATACACTGTCTTTTGTCTTTTACATATATAAGTCACACAACCATTTATCTATCTATAGTTTTTAGTACTTCGAAAAATTATAACCTTAATAAGAAGTATTGTTTTTGCCTAGAGAAAGGATTATTAAAATCTTTCTAGAAGAAATTTAATTCCGTAAATGGAACTAAAAACATCTTAATACTATTTGTTTAAGCAATGACCCAAACCTCTGATAAAAAATATCTATGCATATATAAAAAAATATATAATTATATACATACTTAGGATTATAATTATAATTGCATGTTTTTTTGCAATTTTTGTTAAAAATCTAGAATTCTTTCAAGTATCAATATGTCCGACAGATATTACGATCAAATGATTATTGCACATAACCAATATTCTAATTGTTTTAACACAGTTAAATTAAAATAGAAAAAAAAACACAACTTCGCAATAACAAATCAGAAATAAGCGTTTGCGCTTGTGGACAACACGCTCATTTCCATAGCGGACTCAAGTCGCGAACATGTGAGCCGTCGGCGCGGGAGCGTTGCACTGTTGACTGCACATTTTCCGACACGTGATCAGCAATAGCGCTCAAGTATAAATAGCTCGTTGGGCGTTGCTATAACTTGACATCCATAGGCAATAGGGTGGTAATGTAGGTATGCGGGGCGCAATGGGTTGCATGAGCTGAACGGCCCAGCCGTTTATTGCCGATAGCTGGTATTACGTTGTTGTTGCTGCTGCGCTGCTGACTTTGACGCCGACGACGACGCTGTTTCGTAACAACTTGACGACTTTGCTAAATTATATGTACATAAATATATACATACTAAGCTAGCGTAGTCAGCAGCACTGTAACAGCTTTACCTTACCGCTGAGTCCCACAACGTGAGCATACCCATCGTTCATCGCTGGCCATCTGCTCTGTAACCAATAGGCAAACTTATAGCTGATTACCTTTGCCATGTGATTTGAAAGCGAGCACTCGCAATCGCTTTGCACTTGCACTTGCATTCTTATTCGCATTCACAATTCACATTCGCAATAGCATTCGGATTCGCTCTTTTTAGCTGAGTTTTATTTACTTGAACTTTATTGTCGGCGTTTAGGTGATGTTTACATGTCCATGTTCAGTGATGATGCAACAGCAGCGGAAGTGGTGCGACTGGACGTCCCACGTGAGTGTTTCGGCTCACGTGAACCTTCGCTGTTGACGGAGCTGCAGTTAAAGCAGAGTTATACGGCTTCAAATTATTTTAAGGATGTAATTATTAAAAGTATTCTTATTTACACGGTATATACACCGTTTGTTGCTTTACAAAACTACGGTATACAAGAGCACTTAAGTCTCGGTGACCAGCCCTCCTTTTAAAATAATAATAGCACTTTTTTCTTGAACACCAGTATTGTCAAATAAGATAGAAATGACGTTGATTATGGCTGCTAAATTTATATAGATGGTAAACTTATAAGCATACGTTTAATATCTTTAAGACATTGGCATTTGCAATGAACCTTTTCCAAAGATTTATTTTTATATTGGCCAAAAATTCCCCTTGCACTTGTAATTTATAAGAGGTGAGCTAAGTATGTTATTATTGTCACAATAAGATATATGTATGTATAGGCCATTATTCCAATAGCGGTTAGTTAACAAAACACCACAAACATTGGCCTTAGCCTCGAAGCCAGATTTGTTTGCTTTTAAAAATGATGTGTTGTCTTAAAGGTGTCATTTACCGTATAACATAAAAATTTTTAATTTCTGCTCCAGAAAATATATGTGGTTGAAACCGAATTTCTCTAACATGAAGCTTAAGTCGGTAGTACATTGTTGGGATATTGAGCTCGAGTTTTGCTATGAATGCCATCAAGCTTTAGTTGTCAAATGTAGTTTTTACGGTTTTATTATGCTTACATTTTATGCTTTCTAAAAAGGTATCGCTTGTTTAATTTGGAAGATGAGAAGTATCTCAAAAATAGTTTTGAAAGGCGTGAGGTAAACAATGCTGTAGATATATTTTATGTATATATGTATATATAAATAATTTAATTATTTTATTTATTTATTAAATTTAATTTAATGAAGTTGACTTAACGCATGTAAATGAAATATATATTTGAAAAGTAAATGCTATTTTAATTATTATAAATTATTATTAATATTTTTATATGTATTTACATATGTATATTTATTTGTTTTACAGGACAAGAAAAATATACTTATGTGCATAAATTTTAACACATATGAAACGAATATTAAATGCATTATTTCAGAAACAACTATTACAAAATAGAATACGGACGAGCATTATTAAATATATATTTAATAATTTAGATTATGATAAATGTTTTAGATTATGATTATGAACTACGTCTCATATTTCTACATGATCATTTTAATATAGAAAATCTGTTGCATAGCGGTCAAGATCAGTTATGATGGTAAGAAAAATTAAAGTAATTGAGAAATGAGAAATATATTTTTACAAGCACAGCAAATATATAATCACGAAAACACTTTTTCTTAAAATTTGTTTGCTATTGAGTAGTTTGCAGGTACTTTTTTTGAAGTTAACTTTATCTTTAAAATGTAAGCCAAAGCTGTGCCACATCAGGGGTTTAAGTGCTCCTTAGATCAAAGATTTAAGACCTAGACGCGAATTATTTATTTTCGATGCTAATAGGGTTCTATTTAGGTTATTTACGGCCCTAATCATTCTTGTTTTTGCACACCCTGAACCTATTAAAAAAGGGGCTAAAAATGATACGGTTTTACTTTGGGTATGCTTGTAAGACGCTTGCGTAACTAAAAATCAACTAACACATATGTAAATATATTTGTACAATAACACGTAAGTATACATATGCAAACACGAAATTGTATATGTATGTACACTTTAAGTGCGGTAACACTGCATTGCAACGCAATTCTCAATTAAACACATTTCGTCTATATCATTGTCATCGTGTTCGTTGTCGCCCCTCACCGCTGTCGCCCAATACACGGAACAGTCAGTCACGTTCTAGTTTTAAAATGTGCAGCTCTAAATGATTTCAGATTGACGCTGATTACTCAACTATAGAATGAACAGCAATGTGATCGCTTGCAACTCGCACCGCGCAACAGGCAGCGTCAGCACGAATACACAAGTTAAATTTCACTTTTACCCATGGCTTACACCGCTTGTTCTTGCTTCCAACATGTTGGGATATGTTCGATGTTCGAAATCAGTCGCGTGTTGCTACTGCGTGCAGCGGCAACGTGACTAGGCTTCGATACAACAGCGGCTACTGAGTGAAATGCTTTTACAATTTCAATTGCGATTCAACATTCGTTCGGAACGGTTGTGAATGCGCTCGCGAAACGCGACACAATTTTAATAAAGTGCAATCCACTACTAGTGTTAAATGGTCCCACAACGCAAAATGATTGAAGAGTGATATCGCCAGAAAGAACCATAAAGAGTTTAGACCCACTACATAAAAATATTGGTTACCAAAAAAAAAAACATTTTAATCGGTACTTACTAAATTTAATTAACTCAAAAACTTTTGAGCGTATTATACTATTTTGAGCATTAGTTTTAATAATTTGAGTGCACTTCACATCAGTGTTATTGTTGATTAGTCGTTTGATCGCAATGAAAATTTGTTAAATTAACAATACCAAGTGCAGTGTCACTGCTTAAATCAATAATGTGATTAAGCACATAAAACATTATGTCAATAGTGTGCCCATTGGAGCCAAATGTGAATTATTTTCAAGAGACTGCAACAGCAACAAGTTTGTTTATACTTAAAAACAACAATATCAATAACAAAAACTGCACGGATAAACTGTACAACAATACAACAAAAAACGACAGCAATTATAGCAACTGTCGTTACACGAAGTACACAACACTATCAGGAACTAATAGTAAAGCACAGTGTAAGTGCAACAATAACAACTAAATTTGTTTTTATTTAACAACGCAAAACAAAACTCATGCAAATAAAGAGAGGGAAAGAGAGACAGAGGAGAGAGCGCAGCAGCAGCGCGCTTAGTCATGTTGTTTTTGTGAATTTCGACACAGGCAGCGACTGCAGCTCAGCGTCGCGTCGTCGTCTGTTGCTTTTATTTGTAACAATGTGGCTGCTGTCAGCGTAGGAGTCGTAGGGGTTGCCGGCGGCAGCGACGTTAGCTGCGTCTGGCTGCTGACGTGAGTAGCCAGTTTGTGAGAACGAGAATAAAATTTGTGCGATTGTATTTGTATATATGTATATGTACCATATAAATACATATATGTATATATTTAAATGTGCATGTGTGCCGCTTTATGGCTGTGTATTTGTGATGTAGCACATTGAACTGCAAATGCCAATTCGATGGTCACGGTGAGGGTGAGGCAACAACAACAACACAAATACTAAAAGAGAATACTGACAACTCTTGCCGTGTGATTTCTTGTTGACGTTGTCATTGCTATAGTTGTGTGTATGTAGTGAGATATGCATGTACATATATTTGTAAGTGTCTACGTGCTGCTGTGTGTTTTTCTTTGGGGTGGTGCTGTCGTCTAATTTGCTAATTCTTGCATCATTTGCTGTAATTATTGTGTAAATGGCTGCAGTAAAATGAAAGCAGTTTTGCATTTAGAACACATATCTATACACATATCATTAAACTTTAATTTGGTTCCTTGGTGCAATATTATTATTTCGTACTTGAATGGGTTAGAACAAGGCCAAGGACCAGACAAAGACCGCAGATATGTACATACATACACATGTACATACATGCAGGCAAACATTGTGTCTAAATCATTGTATTATTATGTATATGTACATATGTGTTTTTTTGCTACACAAGATCACAATAGTCTTAATAGACCTTTAGCTTGAGCTAAAGTGTTTTTAAGTTTGACACCCTCATTACGAACTTGATTAGCACCAACATAGTGACAAGAATGTGCTATGGGTAAAACTCAGTTATACTTAATGGTAACTCAATTTTGATCCTCCTCATACTCCTAAAAACTTGTAAAATAGGTACAATAAGTGGAAGTAAAATCTCAATGGAGATTATCTTAACTACTTTTTTAAAATCATATTAGTTCTGCGAGCAAATGAATTAAAATTCTGATGAGAAAAGCTAAAAAATTACGTTTCTCCTGATTTAACTGTTATATGACGTATTTATTAATATTTATTGAAAAAACAGCTCATCATTTATTTTAATCAATTTTTTTTACTTATATTTTATAGTAATGCACACAGGCCAAAAACTAAACATACAGAAATACAGTCAACGACATCTGCTGAGCAGCAGCGACTATATAACCAACCAACTTGTGCATTTGCTACCTCTTAAGCAGGAGCAAGGACAGAAAGAAGTTACGTCTCCAACGGCAATGCCCGAGGTGCTCGCTGGAACCCCCACCCACTGTCACAACAAAGCGTCTGCTGTCGCGGCATCCGTATCCACCTCCATAATGAGTAACGTACGCTTAGCGACCATTTCACCGACGCTGTCAATAAACGGCAGCTCCAATGAATCTACAAATCGTAAGTTAACCCCAAATATTTTACAGAACATCTGCTTATTCAAGGACTTTTCATTTCTGCAGTGCATCCCCTGTCCATGTATGGTGGTTCAATTAGTCCTCAGTCAAATGACAGCGGAATGTCAGATAGCCACACCCACAGCCTAGGCAAGTTCGCTTCAGGCAACGCCTACAGTGACAGCCACGGCCATAGCTTGATGAGTAAGTCAACTGGACAGAGCAGTGGCAGCGGAGGGGGGGCGCAATCACCGCTAACCGCTGCACAAAAGGAGCTCTTCTCACAGCGCAAGCAGCGAGAGTTCACGCCAGATAACAAGAAAGATGAAAGCTACTGGGACCGACGGCGACGTAACAATGAGGCGGCCAAGCGTAGTCGCGAAAAACGGCGTTACAACGATATGGTCCTGGAGCAACGGGTTATTGAGCTGACCAAAGAGAATCATGTGCTCAAAGCGCAGCTCGATGCCATTCGAGACAAATTTAACATCTCGGGTGAGAACCTGGTAAGCGTAGAGAAAATTCTTGCGTCTCTACCCACCAGCGAGCAAGTGCTCAGTAACACCAAGCGAGCCAAAATGAGCAGCGGCAACTCTTGCTCATCGTCCTCCTCGGGCTCTTCGCCTGCCGGTGCTGGCAGCAGCTCACCGGCTGCACACACACACAACGGTTACGGCAATGCACCACCGCTTTCCCCTATTATCTATGGACCTACTAATGTCAATTCCTCAAACGCTCGTGTCAGCGAGCCTTTAACATCAGCACCTAACAAGAGTGGACATCAAGTGGTGCAGCATGGGCCGCCGCCAACGCCCTCACCCCATCCTCATTCGCAATCACATCCGTATCAGCAGATGCAACAGGCGGCGCACCATCAGCAAGTTCACGAAGCTGCCCCATCTACAATGGATGGACACAACCGCCCGCCGAGTAACGCCATTGCTAATCTACATGTATTACAACAGGCGCTACATCGTAACGTGAGACCCGAGGATCTTGATAGTCTACGAAAGGTGGTAGCTGTAGGTGCACTCTACAATGCAGCTTCCGTCGGCGCTGTGACACCGCCTGGCTCTACGATTTATACACCTACACCTTTAAATGCAAGTGCAACCTCTTCCGCCTATGTAGCCATCAGCAAGGAGCAGTTGGAAGGAAGTTACCTGCATAGTCACAGCGCAGAGGGTGCCGTCAGCAGCAGTGCCGTTGATGCAGTAAGCAGCTCCTGTTCATCGGTTGTCACCTCGGCCGCGGCAAGTGTGTTGAATCTGTCACGGCGTGCCTGTTCTCCCAGTTACGAGCACTTGTTGTCTTCGACCACGTCCTTGACTTCAAATCACTCATCTGCCTCTTCAGCGTTATCATCGTCAGCGTCTTCGTCAGGCGCCGTTTCCGGCGACGATGAGCAGGAGCATGATGTCCCTGACGGATCTATGCACACAAGTTCGGATGCGCTGCCGCATGGATCACATTTGACGCCTATGCAGCACAACAGTTCACCGCACAGCACTGGCAGCGCAAGTGAAGCAAACAATTGCCTCCCACTCAAGCTGCGCCACAAATCGCATTTAGGTGACAAGGATGCGGCCGCAACGGCGTTACTTTCATTACAACACATTAAACAAGAGCCTAGCTGCAATCGCGCCTCACCTCCTGCGTGGAACGACGGTGGCGACAACTCAAGTGATGAGCGCGATTCTGGTATTTCAATTGGAAGCTCGGAGTGGACCGCACAGTTTCAACGTAACATTCTTGCTCCCAAAGATCATGCCGTTTCAGTTGCGATTGCCTCTAACCATGATCGCGATCAAATGCTGAAGAGTCAGTTAGAACGTCTCGAGTCGGAAGTAGCCAGCATTAAGAGCATGATGATACTCGCTGATTAGCCGATTTATGGATATAAATGTGTGGACAAGTACAGCGGAGAGAGAGCGAAGAGACAGATAAAACCTGTAAAGTCAGTGACTTTGGTGTAAAATATTTTGGCTGGATTTGGCGAGAAGGCAACGCTAACACAGATAGATGTATTAATATTCATAAATACATCAATATTTATATACATATACTGTAATTCTGTCTATCGATCTGTATAGTTTTACTCTGTTCACGGAGGGCAAAGAATTGTGGTTTGATTCAATGTAAGCATAAATTATTTTTTCATCTCTTTTAAAGTTAGAGTTGAATCTATAAATGTATATTTGTGTATATTTATAGCAAATAGTAATGGAATTTTTTTGCCACCTTCACTCGGCAAGAATTAGTTGAAGAATTCTATGTATCTTTTCGTTTCTGAACAAGACTTTGAAGATAAGTCTATTCCCGAGCTCACGCTCCTGCGCGTCTACTCCCACTTTACAAATTTCGATATGTCCTAAGGTAAAGCTTGAATGTCAAAGTACAATGTTCAATAATAGAAAAGACTGTTTCAACTTTTAAGCTTTTATAGTGAACTGTGAACAGAGTATTACTTATTCGGTGGCATCCGACTGCAAGTTTAACTTGTTAAATTTTCTATTTAGTATTTCTGTGTACAGTTTCATTATCATATCTTAAACATATAAATATGCGATTAACTACTTATATAGATCTCGTTTAGTTTGGTTAATAACTGAACTTTAAGTTTTAATCCCTTGACATGCGTACAAGTACATACGAGCGCATTATATACTACATACATAGTATGCTAGTATGTAAAGTGTGTCTATATTGTACTAGTTGTTCCACCTTAAGAATGTAACTCTTTGAATACTTTATAGCATACAAATTGCACACTTAGGCATTAAAGTATGTGTTAACCTATTACCTATTATTATCCTCTAAGTTTCCTTATGCAAATAAGCATATATATATATATATATATATATATTTTAATCGAAACGATGCTAAGTATTTTCTATTGTAAATATATCATATATTAATATATTCGTTTTGTAAATAAAATATTAAATTATCATAGTGTATATGCATAGACATTACATACGTTATCATCAACAATATTATAAGCATATTTTATATATTTTGCTAAAAGCTAAGCTATTACCAGATCACGATGCAAATACTGTACACAATAAGACAAAAATACGAGATTAAAGTATATTCTATTTTCATTGGGCGTTAACAGAAATCCATGGTAAAGCAGGTCGACTAGATATTTTGAAATTTTATTTATAGGTATTTGCAATTTTAATTCAGTTGCTGCTTATTTGTACTTTATCAATGTTTCTGTATATGATAAAACATTCAAAGAATAAATGATAAAGAATATATTATATAACATATTATTCAATGTACTGTATTAATATTGTACGTATTTCAGTACGTATTTTTAAATTGGGATTTGAGATGTATCCATGCCAAGACCCTTGGGGCTAAATCGTGTATGTGTCATGTTGTATTTTACGGTTGCAGTTTGTGCCAGGGCAGCACTTAGTAACTATGTAAGTTAAATTACAGTTATTTTATAATAGAATGAATATTCTGATGGTATGCTCCCGGTGCATAAATTTTATATGCCCCATTCCACTCGTTTAGGATGTGAACGAACTGCATAAAACGTTTGCGAAATATATATAATAATGTATATAAATAAAATGTTAAATAATAATAGAAAATATATTTTATATTATGATAATAATAGTATAAGTGAATCACATTTTTAACTTTTATTTACATTTAAACTTTGAAAGTATTTGTTTGATTAAAGAAAATAAAATTATTTTTAAAACAGAAACCGATTCGATTTTAAGTTATATACTATAAAAGAAAGCTAGTGTTCGACTTTTTGACTTCATCGATTTGACGATTTGTATAAAGCAAATTTCTGATACAGTAGAAATTGAATGTAAATTATATTAACCATTTTGAATTTAAAAGATATTCTAATGTTTCAGTGGCCTAAACGATTACACATATACCTTTTTTATTATCAGGTTTAGAGTTTTCAAATCTTCGACATAACAATTAAAGATATTTGTATAGCATTTGTAACACTAAAGAACAGTAATGTTCAGGTACTACGGTGTACTATTGCCGACATAAAACAGTCGTGTGCAATATATTGCTAATAACTGTGTTGGTTTTACGCTCGAGTCCCGATGCTAAGAGCGACATGTATCCGCTGACTAATGTAATCGAATAACGAGCGAACCATGTACAGATGTATAGTTATGTAAATCGTCAAAGATAACACGAAAGGGTTCATGCAGGGTAAAGTTATTTGTGATTGACACTTATAATGAATGCCACATATGTCAGTACATTTACCTGTTAAGAGGTTAGCTTCCAATTTAATACGAAAAGATTTGAGGACAGCTTCTATAACAGACCAGTTCAATTCAGTTAAATGACTATTTTGTAGACCAAGCAAGTATAATTTATAAAGTTGTATGGAATGATATACCCAGTCAAAAGCCTTGCTAAAAGCATATGTTTAGTGTTAACTGCACAAAATTAACGACAAAATTACTTATGTCTAATTTTTTTAGAGCTTAGAATGAAATGATTTATGAACCTCGAAGTGTTTCCGAGCTAAAACCTGGTACCGTTTGTTTAACAATTTCAAACGGTGTATTTTTCATTAAATTTTTTAGAGATGACTCCCCCTATTGTATCAAAAAAGAGCTTGCTAAATTGGTAAAAAATAAGACGTTATGTATTGCTGAGTACAATTGTTTATCAGGAAAGTCGATTTGCAATAATCTTAATATAAAAGGA